>JALJCO010004648.1:235000-323410 GCA_023101725.1 Atherinomorus stipes
CATATGAAAATATTGCGATATTTCAGTGTATCGTTATATTTTTCCACATCTATTTTTTCAAAGTGTCGGAAACTGATAACAAAACTGCTATTAGCATTGACTGCTTATTTTTTCTAGCTTCAATATTGGTATCAATATCAAGTATCAGCCACATGAGTTTTAAAATATCGGCATATCAGATATCGGCCAAAATTCCAAAATCATGCATCCCTATTTTTCATATTTCTTTTTCATAAATGATCTAAACATCACAAAAAGTAGAAATGAAATAGTGCTGCTGCTGATCTGTAATCAGCACTGAAGCAACGTCACTGTGACGTTTGTTTGGCAGGAAATATTTCACCTTTTTACTCGTTATTAACATAAACTAATAACTAAGAGAGTTAACTGGAACATAAAGGGTTAAAAGTTTTTAAATGATTAAATGTCAGAAAGTGTTCAAGTGATTAATTTAAAAAAGTAGAAAAAAATATTAAAATGTAGAAAAAAAAATTGGTGTTTGATCATTTTACGAGTTTTTGCGCGCGAGTCGCTCCTGAATCATCTGATCCATCATTAATCTGATTAATGAGACTGATGAGTTAATCAGTAGTGACGTAGAGCGGTGGAGTCAGATCAATCATCATCATCCTCATCAGCGGCTCTTCCTCGCGGCAGCGTCTCGCGCACCGCTGTGATGTCAGAAGACTCCTCCACGTGCGGAAGCTCCAGCGGGTCCCGCCGTCCTGCTGTCCCCGCGCACAGCGCTCCTTCTCCGGCTCCTCCACCACCGACACCCCGCGGGATCCAGCCCGAGTGTCGCGCGCTGCCGTGAAACGTCAGAGAACAGCAGGACACCCACCTGATGGAGGAGGAGGAGGAGGAGGAAGGGCGCCCCCCAGCGGTGGAGGGGGGGCCATGTTCACACATAAATGTTGCTGATTAAAAACTGAAACGATAAAAACCATCAACATGATTAAAGTTTCACCTGATTTTATTGTTTCTACTCGTTTCTACGTCTGACAGAAAAGTTTGTTTGTAATATTTCTGTTTATGAAAAATAAAAATGATTTTCACAGAATTTTTATTCATTATTCATTTCAGTGACAACTAATTTTTTCCCTTCATTAGGAGGGTGTGAATAATTTTGAAGAACTGTATGTATGTATATATATATATATATATATATATATATATATAGATAGATATGTCAGCCAGTCGTTTTCTGTACCGCTTATCTAGTTCAGAGTCGCGGTACTTCTCAGGTCTTCACACTGGCTGCCGGTCCATCAGAGAATAGACTTTAAAGTTCTGCTGCTGGTCTATAAAGCTCTGAATGGTTTAGGCCCAAAATACATCAGTGACCTCTGACCCAGTATGAACCTACTAGACCCCTCAGGTCACCTTTTATCAGTTCCAGAGTCAGAAACCAGACCTGGATCCGGTCTTTTATCAGTTTCCAGAGTCAGAAACCAGACCTGGATCCGGTCTTTTATCAGTTCCAGAGTCAGAACCAGACCTGGATCCGGTCTTTTATCAGTTCCAGAGTCAGAACCAGACCTGGATCCGGTCTTTTATCAGTTCCAGAGTCAGAACCAGACCTGGATCCGGTCTTTTATCAGTTTCCAGAGTCAGAAACCAGACCTGGATCCGGTCTTTTATCAGTTCCAGAGTCAGAACCAGACCTGGATCCGGTCTTTTATCAGTTCCAGAACCAGAACCAGACCTGGAGAAGCTGCGTTCAGCTTCTATGCTCCACATGTCTGGAACAAACTCCCCAGAACGTCTCAGATCAGCTGAAACAGTTTATTTAAATCCAGGCTGAAGACCCACCTGTTCTCAGCTGCATTTACGTAGATTTTATTCAAAAGTTAAAATCCGCACGTCTCTGTATTCTCTCTTTTTAATCTTAAATGTTTTTAATTTTGAATCATGCTTCTAATAGTTTTTTCTCCCTTTTGCTTATAATGTTTTATGTAAAGCACTTTGAATTGTTCTGTACATGAAATGTGCTGTACAAATAAACTTGCCTTTTTATACCTATATATATATACATATATATATATATATATATATATGTATATATATATAATTTTTGTTTTTTTAAAAATATTTCTGTTGAATAATAATTCTAAATCAACTTCATGATTTTCATAGATTTATTCATAATATAAATGTCAATTTAATCTAATTTCACTGACAGTTATGAATAATTTTGATGACAACTGTGTATATATACATATGTATATATATGCAAAGTGGTGGTGGATCAATACAAATATCGATACCAATGTTGGTATGGATATTTGGGCAATTCTATCAATACTTCAGAGTTCGGCTTGAAAACTATCAGAACTTCCTAAATATGGAGGATTTGTGGTTTCTGGTGGATCCGGTTCACCCGGTGATAAGATATCTACGTCAGATATCGGCTTTTCTCATCCAGATGATGACATGTTCAGATTATCACGGTTGTTTACGCGTTAATGACTTAAATAGTGTTTAAATTAGATTTCTTTGCATAAATCAGTTCATCCGGCGGCACTATTAAAAATATCAGCATTGATATCGGTACTGGCCTCTTATTTGCTCGGTATCACATCAAACCTGCAGGTTCATTTGCATGTGGAGTTTTCTGCAGGTATTTGTCTGATAAATGCAAATAAAGGCTGATTCCGTGTTTTTTTTGTCTGTGGTTTATATTCATGACTCAGTTTTCCTCGAATACCACACACACATCACTTTTCCACATTCTGGTATTTTCTGTATATTTCTGATCTTCCAGGTGACGAGTGAAGAGACGAGTCCTCGTTATCAAAAAAGCTTCATTTATTGTGCAACAACATTACAGGTCCAGTGAAGTCGCGTCATCGTAGCAGAACGGCGCAGGCAACAGGACGCTGTGCAGAAAGTTCGTGCACGAGCGTCCTCGCTGACACGCAAACAGACAAGAGTGAAATGTGTGAGTGCTGGTTTGGTTCTGATCAGGATGGTCCGGTTCTGCATCACACAGCAAAGAAACAACCAAAACAAGGCAGTTTGATTCAAGTAAACAAAGATTTCCTTCAAGCTCAGCGAGTTTGATCCAAAACTAAATGAAAACGGACAAAATGAAAAAAGGAAATGACATCTAACACGTGGGATGAAAATAAATAAATGCGTATCGGGACAAATGGACGAAGGAAATCTTCAAAATCTCCATAAACAAATAAAAATGGCAGTGAAATCTGCGGTGAGCGACGAGCAGGTAAAAACATTTCACAATTTCAGTTTCTAAAAAAGTAAACGACTTTACAAATCTGTGCTTTACTAAAAATATACTCCAAAAGTTGCAGTAATTTCAGACATATAAAAATCCCCGAGTAATAAGTAGAGCGTATAAAAGACGTGATGGGGGGGGGGGGGGGGGGGGGGGGTTTGCTGTACAGAGAGAAGCTGAGGGCGAGCGGCGGCCCCCCCCCGCTGCAGCTGAGGGACGAGACGGCTGCTGCTGCTATACGTTGGCTGAAGATCGGAGGACGTGGAACCGCTTCAGAGTCATCCGGATGGACCCGAGCTCCCGGTTCAGGCGCTCCAGCCGGTTCTCCAAGGCCACCTGAGGACCAGACGAGACACGAGCGTTAGCAACGTTAGCAATGCTAGTCATGCTAGCAACATTAGCAACGTTAATAACGTTAATAACGCTAGTAATGCTAGCAATGTTAGCAACATTAGCAATTCTAGTATTGCTAGCAACATTAGGCAAGGCAAGTTTATTTGTGTAGAACATTTCATGTACAGAAGTGCTTTACATAAAACATTATAAGCAAAAGGGAGATCAAAAAAAACCAAAAACAATTAGAAGCATGATTCAAAATTAAAAGCATTTAAGATTAAAAAGAGAGAATACAGAGACGTGCGGATTTTAACTTTTGAATAAAATCTACGTAAAAGCAGCTGAGAACAGGTGGGTCTTCAGCCTGGATTTAAATAAAGTGTTTCAGCTGATCTGAGACTTTCTGGGAGTTTGTTCCAGACATGTGGAGCATAGAAGCTGAACGCAGCTGATCCAGGTCTGGTTCTGACTCTGGAACTGATAAAAGACCGGATCCAGATGACCTGAGGGGTCTAGTAGGTTCATACTGGGTCAGAGGTCACTGATGTATTTTGGGCCTAAACCATTCAGAGCTTTATAGACCAGCAGCAGAACTTTAAAGTCTATTCTCT
The DNA here is from genome assembly GCA_023101725.1 of Atherinomorus stipes. Taxonomy (NCBI): domain Eukaryota; kingdom Metazoa; phylum Chordata; class Actinopteri; order Atheriniformes; family Atherinidae; genus Atherinomorus; species Atherinomorus stipes. The sequence goes on from JALJCO010004648.1 coordinate 239,186, forward strand.
GATGGACCGGCAGCCAGTGTAAAGACCTGAGAACTGGACTGACATTAGCCATGTTAACGTTAGTAACGCTAGTAATGCTAGCAATGTTAGCAACATTACCAACGCTAGTAGCATTAGCAACGTCAGTAGCGCAAATAATGCTAGCAATGTTAGCAACATGAGCAACGTTAGCAATGCTAGTAATGCTAGCAACATTAGCAATGTTAATGTTAGTAACGCTAGTAATGCTAGCAATGTTAGCAAAATAACTAATGTTAGCAATGTTACGAAGACACCACTGAGACAGCGGGAATGGAAACATGACTGCTAAAGTTTGAGAACTGGTCCTGGTTCCGGTTCTGGTCCTGGTCCCGGTTCTAATCCTGGTTCTGGTCCTGGTTCTGGTCCTGGTTCAGGTTCTGGTCCTGGTTCCAGTTCTGGTCCTGATTCTGGTTCTGGTCCTTGTCCTGGTTCTGGTCGTAGTTCTGGTTCCGATTCTGGTCCTGGTCCCGTTTCTGGTCCTGGTTCCAGTTCTGGTCCTGATTCTGGTTCTGGTCCTGGTCCTTGTCCTGGTTCTGGTCGTAGTTCTGGTTCCGATTCTGGTCCTGGTTCTGGTTCTGGTCCTGGTTCCAGTTCTGGTCCTGATTCTGGTTCTGGTCCTGGTCCTTGTCCTGGTTCTGGTCGTAGTTCTGGTTCCGATTCTGGTCCTGGTCCCGTTTCTGGTCCTGGTTCCAGTTCTGGTCTTGGTTCCAGTTCTGGTCCTTGTCCTGGTTCTGGTCGTAGTTCTGGTTCAGATTCTGGTTCTGGTCCTGGTTCAGGTTCTGGTCCTGGTTCCAGTTCTGGTCCTGATTCTGGTTCTGGTCCTGGTCCTGGTCCTTGTCCTGGTTCTGGTCGTAGTTCTGGTTCCGATTCTGGTCCTGGTCCCGTTTCTGGTCCTGGTTCCAGTTCTGGTCCCGGTTCTGGTCCTGGTCCCGGTTCTAATCCTGGTTCTGGTCCTGGTTCTGGTCCTGGTTCAGGTTCAGGACCTGGTTCCAGTTCTGGTCCTGGTTCCGGTTCTGGTCCTGGTTCTGGTTCTGGTTCTGGTCCTGGTTCCAGTTCTGGTCCTGATTCTGGTTCTGGTCCTGGTCCTTGTCCTGGTTCTGGTCGTAGTTTGGTTCCGATTCTGGTCCTGGTCCCGTTTCTGGTCCTGGTTCCAGTTCTGGTCTTGGTCCAACTTTTTTAATGACAACTTTTACACAGAATTAGGAAAATCCGATATGGGTCTACCGATATTATCGGCTGATATTGGCATTAAAATGTGGTACCAGAAAATATCGGTGTCATTTTTCTGACCAATATTTTCATTAGAAATCTGGCAGATCTCGTTCCATCGGCGTCGGTCCTGCTGTCAATGATTTCAGGAGATTTTAGCATCTTTGCTCTCAGAGCAGATTATAGTCGTATCTCAGAATATCGGCGATACAACCTCACATTTTTCTGCAGATATCTGTATTGGCTGATATCGGACGTTGGAAATAAAAAGTTGGCCCCTCACTAAAATCTAGCTGGAAATCTCAGAGGAAACAAAGAATATCTGGAATGTACAGATGAGGACTCGAAAAGCAGTGAGAGGCATCGAGCTCAGGAAACTAAAAATCATGTGTGTAACGTTTCCGCTCTGTGATGCTGCAGAAACTAAAAATCATGTGTGGAACGTTTCCGCTCTGTGATGCTGCAGAAACTAAAAATCATGTGTGGAACGTTTCCGCTCTGTGATGCTGCAGAAACTAAAAATCATGTGTGGAACGTTTCCGCTCTGTGATGCTGCAGAGTCCTACAGAACTAGAGAAGCCAAATCTCACCATAACGCGCCATTTTTATGTGAATACGGTCATTTAGCGGCAGTGAAGACGGAGGACGGAGGACGGAGGACAGGAACCTCACCTCGTCTAAGCGGGTCTGCAGGGTCACTCTGCCGCCGGCTCCGGGAATCCGGCTCAAAGCGGCTTCAACCTGCACAACAAACACAGTCAGAGTCTGACAGACCGGATGTGAACCGGGTCTGCCCTGCTCAGAGGGACTACGGGAGTCCGTCTCCCTGAGGAGGACCGGTCCGTCTCCCTGAAGAGGACCGGTCCGTCTCCCTGAAGAGGACCGGTCCTCTTCAGGGAGACGGACCGGTCCTCTTCATGGAGAAGGACTGGTCCCTGAAGAGGACCAGTCCTTCTCCCTGAAGAGGACCGGTCCGTCTCCCTGAAGAGGACCGGTCCTTCTCCCTGAAGAGGACCGGTCCTTCTCCCTGAGGAGGACCGGTCCATCTCCCTGAAGAGGACTGGTCCACGTCCCCCCGACAGACCGGATGTGAACCGGTCTGACATTTAAACGCGTTCGGACCCTGAAACTCACCTGCAGCTTCTCCTGCGTCAGCTCGTCAAACAGCCTCTCGGCTTCGGACAGCGGCAGGGGCCTGTCCGGGATCAGCAGAGCCGGGTTGTCGCAGGGGTCCTGCAGGTCAGGTCCACCACAGACCTGCTGCTCCTCCCAGCCCAGCTGGGAGTTCCCGTCCAGAGGTTTCACGCCACCAGAGGATTCCGGATCTGGAAGTTCTGCAGAAAATAAAACCTTTATTTTCCCTCCCTTCCTCATGATTCTCCCCAGCACGCATCGATATATCGATATCAGGGACGGACGATATGCACGAAAAAAATGTATCATGATCATTTCTGGTTTTTATCACGGTAACAATAAGTGACGATAAAAAAATCATAAGCCTGATCTTTGTATCATAAATCTCCACCTAAATATGAAAAATACTAGAAGCCACTAAACTACATCAATGAAGTACAAGTAGTACACTTGTACTGCAAAGTTGTAGTGACGCCAATCAAACAAGTTTAAAATTTGGGAACTAATTGGATCTTTGTCCAAATGCTGCAAGCAGCAAAATAACTTGGCTTATAAAAATCACACAGTGCAACTACACAACCCTGATAAACTTCATCCTCTTTATCATGAGATGACAAATTACTACCGTGGGGAATTTCTGTGACGATATATCACACACGATAACATATCGCCCATTCCTAATCGATATAGATCGATGTCTATTACACCTCTATTTATGACTAACATTAATGATAATCTTTATCTAGAGAGTACTAGGGCTGGACGATATAAAAAGAAAGATTATCAATAAAAAAAAAAATCTGTATCGATCGATATCGATATTTATCAAAAAAAAAAAAAAGAAGGAATAAAAAAAGCCATTATCAGATTAAAAGCCGTTTTAGGTGCAGCCCTGGCCATTAAGCTTTTGCTGAATTACCTACTTATACAGCAATAAAAAGGGCTGGGAAAAAATATCGATACACTGAAATATCGCAATATGTTCACATGCTGATATCATATTGATATTTAAAAATGGGGTTACGATCTATTTTACCGATGAAATCTTGCGAGATTTTGTCGTTCCGTCACGAAATCTCGTGGGTTTTTGTGAAATCTCGCGAGATTTTGTAAGAGAATGATGAAATTTTGCGATATTTCATTGGTTAGATAGATCAGTATCACGTTTTTAAATATTAATATGAAATCTGCATATTAAAATATCGCGATATTTCAGTGTATCGATATTTTTTTCCCTGCCCTAGTAATAAAGATCACACTAACACTGAAATCCTGTCCAGCTTTTGCCTGGGTCTGTGATTGGTTTGGTGGAGGGAGTATCATGCTACCTGATAGGCTGCAGCGGAAAACTGCTTCTATATCGAACTTTTATCAACCCTCTTTCTTATCTATTGAAAAAACCTGTATCGATCGATATATATCGATATTGAATTATTGTCCAGTCCTAGAGAGTACTTGGAGAATAAATGTTAAAAAGTTAAAAAGCAAATCAATATTATCAGCCCACCGATCTTATCGGGCGATATCGGCATTAACATGATGTCGGAATATATTGATACTGGTTTTATCGTACCTATGAAATCTCATCTCATCGTTCAGTTTTTTTTTTTTTTTACTTGTCCTGTCCTGCATGGTAGCAGCAAGATGGCTGCCCTGTGTGAAAAAGTGATCTTCCCCTAAACCTAATAACTGGTTGTTCCATCTTAGCAGCAACAACTGCATCAAGCGTTTGTGATAACTGGCAGTGAGTCTTCTTCAGCGCTGTGGAGGAATTTTGTTCCACTCATCTTTGCAGAATTGTTGTAATTCAGCCACATTGGAGGCTTTTCCAGCATGAACTGCCTTTTTAAGGTCATGCCACAGCATCTCAATGGGATTCAGGTGGGGGCTTTGACTAGGCCACTCCAAAGTCTTCATGTTGTTGTTCTTAAGCCATTCAGAGGTGGACTTGCTGGTGTGTTCTGGATCATTGTTCTGCTGCAGAACCCAAGTGCGCTTCAGCTTGAGGTCACCAACAGATGGCCGGACATTCTCCTTCAGGATTTTTTGGTAGAAGCAGAATTCATGGTTCCATTTACCACAGCAAGTCTTCCAGGTCCTGAAGCAGCAAAACAGCCCCAGACCATCACACTACCACCACCATGTTTTACTGTTGCTATGATGTTCCTTTTCTGAAATGCCGTGTTACTTTTACGCCAGATGTAATGGGACCTCCACCTTCCAGAAAGTTCCACTTTTGTCTCGTCAGTCCACAGAGTATTTTCCCAAAAGTCTTGGGGATCATCAAGATGCTTTCTGGCTAAACTGAGACGAGCCTTTATGTTCTTTTTGCTCAGCAGTGGTTTTGGTCTTGGAACTCTGCCATGCAGCCATTTTTGCCCCCCCAGTCTCTTTCTGATGGGGGAGTCATGAACACTGACCTTCATTGAGGCAAGTGAGGCCTGCAGTTCTTGGATGTTGTTCTGGGGTCTTTTGTGACCTCTTGGATGAGTCGTCGCTGTGCTCTTGGGGTCATTTGGTCGGCCGGCCCTCCTGGGAAGGTTCACCACTGTTCCATGTTTTCACCATTTGTGGATAATGGTTCTCACTGTGGTTCTCTGGAGTCCCAAAGCTTTAGAAATGGCTTTGGAACCTTTTCCAGACTGATAGATCTCAATGACTTTGTTTCTCATTTGTTCCTGAATTTCTTTGGATGGCAGCATGATGTCTAGCTTTGGAGGATCTTTTGGTCTACGAAAGGGAGGAAATATCGGAGAAAAATATATAGGGGGGAGGAGTAAAACCACAAGAGAGGAATACATATGGAGGGAAAAAAAAAAAATAATTGTGGAAAGTAAGGGGATTGAGGGAAGGAAAAAAAAAAATGGGAGGAGGAGTGAAATGAGATATAAACACACATGCCAGACAAAAACAAAAGGAAGGAGAGGAAGAAAAAAAAAAAAAAAATATGATACTTACACAAATAAAATAATTTGTCGGTGGGGGGGATGAGATCTCCATAAACAACCGGAGGAAAAGGGGAAAAAACTTGAATGGATTAAAGGCCCAAATTCCCCTTTAACTTTGTCAGGTCCTATTTCAGGGATTTCTTGATGAAGAACAGGTGTGGCAGTATTTAGGCCCGGGTGTGGCTAGAGAAAGTCCCAGAGCCCCCTGGCCCACCTGCCCCAGGACAGCCCAGCCACCCAGACCTGGTTCCAGCATTGGTCCAGCATGTAGAAAAGTCAGCGTTTTTCTGGAAGAACTTCATGTCCCAGCACGTATCTCTCAAAATATGACAGATACGACCTCATAGTTGTCTGCATAGATCAGATATTGGAAATTAAAAGTGCATCGGTACATCAGATATCCAAAAAAAGCCAATATTGAACATACTTAATAAAAATGTTTTCAATTTCCTCTTACAGATAACACAGACTGCTGACTTGATTTCCTTGGGCAGGTTTTTTCGGGGTTTGGGGACTAGACTGAGAAAGCTGGGCCACCAATGGATCAGCGCGAGCCTACGTCACAACCCAGAATTCACGTGACCACGAAGCTGGTCCCGGTGAAAACATGCTTCGTATTTGAACGGCGTCTGATGGACTATGAGCCTCAAAAACTGCTTTTGCACTCTTTTTAAATTTTTTTTCTCCGCCGGTCTGTCTTTGAAATATTATAGAAATGACGTCCAGTTATACTGAAAGTCTCACTGCCGACGCTAGAAGAAGATACGAAGCTAAACTAGTATCTGTTGGACTAAGTGATGCATCTTCTGCTGCTACAGCCTGGTTAGACGAACCTACCTGTACATAACAGCCTGATGATCAGTTTCCCGATCTCATGATGTATTTGGTTTCATCAGGTAAGCCCCGTGTTCAAGCCATTTATTCTTTATAGAATATTAATTTTCACCGGATTTTTAAGAAATGGTGGTATTTCTTTGATGTACTTCTCAGGAGTTTCCTCTCATTGATAAAGCTATAAATTACCGGCAGTCTCATCTGTATGTAACTGGTTATGACTGTGCATGTTTATAATGCTGCAAATGCCTTTCTGCCGCTTTTTATGCTTTTATTCTTATGTGGGAACATTGATGGCAGTAATCTGGATGAATGTAATCGTTAACAGTCCTGAGGAGACGGAACAGCGGGCGGCGCTGTGATTCTGTACATCCACTGATTTAATGCTGTTTTCTATCATCTGTGCAAAAACAACTACAGGGTTTAAAAAGTGAGACCACAATATATGCTTTTTTTTATCAGTCACAAAGTGATCGGAACATATTGTTAGATGTTTCCATGGTTTCCAGCGTGAACTGTCAGCATTTATGGGCTTGATAGCAGCTAGCCACCTAGCATGTTGTTCGGGACTTTTTCTGTTGTTTTGGGAACTGGAACAAACATATTCTCTTGTCCGTGTGATAGATATGTTTATGGCAGCCAAACACAGCGGGACTTCTCGGTATTTCCAAAGTAGAATAAACGAAGATTGACGAGTAATGAAGCAGGTAATTCAGTGGCTCCCCTATGCAACGAAGCGATGTTTTCACCTCCTACCTAACCGGATGTGACGAATTTGGCGAAAATTCCCGGATGCTCGCGGTGATCCATAGTTTTCTGTGGTGACTGGAACAAATGAAGCACATCTGCCCGAAGATCGCAAGGTGTGTTAAAAGTAGCGATGGGCAGATGAGGCTTTCCTTCAAATGGGCTCATTCAAGGGCAAAGCTTCCTGAGGTTTCATCTGCGGTGTGAGCCATCTGCCGGACAACGGGCAAGCTATCACAACGTCATCAGTCATTTACTGAATTATCTCAAAACTACAAACTACGATATGATGATGTACAGTATGGGCATTTTTGGAAAGGTTTGTTATATTTTGTATTTTCTTGTACAGCTCTTCAATGTGGTTAAAAGGGAAAGTAGAGATATAGACATCAAGTACAAATCTTGCTGGGAGAAATTAAATTAAAACACAATCCCAAAACAGAGGAAATCTTCCCCTCAAAATCATCTCGGCGTCTGTAGAAGTTCAAACCAATCTTATCTTGGATATATTTCCATGGTGATATAAACACTGCATCAGAAACTGCTTTTATCATGGCAGCCATGTGCTGTTTACAATCAAATCTGCTGGCAAAGTGACAGAAAGTGAGGATTATCTGATGCTGCTTTTTGAAAGACTTCTGGAACTGGATTCATCTAAACCGGTTACCACGGGAACCCTCAGTCCACCTTCAGCGAGTCCTCCTTTCCTGACCATCTGTGCTCAGAAACTTGCATTTTCAGCATTTTACACAACTAACGGTAAGAAAACTCCTCGTTTCACTGGAGCCGACGTAGTTTACAGACGTGTTTTCATTCAAAACTAAATCTTTCTTTTTTAACGGTAAACAAAGTTGACGAAGGAAGATGCGATTTAGTGTCTAACTGGATTATCTCTCCAACCTCTACTGGGAAAGCTGGTTTCTGATGGTATTTTTCTGAGCTGAATGTGTTTCTTGTTCCAGTTTCTGGGTTTTCTTCTCAGACTTTGTGTCTTTGTTTATTTTTTCAGAGCAGATTGAAAGATGAAGGAGGAAGAGGAGGGAGGTTTCAATTGACGAGAAAAACATCCACCTGGCCTCACATCCAGCAGAAGTAATCATCTGAAGTTTTGTTTTCATTCAAAATTTAGTTCATTTAAAACCGTTTCTGAGCTTTTCTGGGGTTTGATGCTAAAAACAGACGAGTTGGTAAATTATCTTTGAATAAAAAAGTGATCATTAAACTTTATTTAAAAAGTAAAAGGTGAAATCCAGCAATCTGATTGGCCGTTAACTGTGATATATTGAGCAAACATCACAGCTAAAAAGCCTCATCACAGTATATCACTCCACTTCAGTGAAGCAATACTGTTTCCATGACAACAACCAACCGTTAGAGTACGTTGTTAATGTCAGCAGGGGAACAGCAGTAGCCTACTTACCGAGCTAAACTTGTAAATTTGTGTTTGTTAAATAACAGTTAAATCAACAGTTTCTGTTTCATTAGAACAAGTGAAAATAAAGGTTAGTAAAGAAAAGGTTAAAATAAAAGTGGAACAGCCGATGTTTTTCACACTGAATACAAACTACAATAACCTGATTATGTTCCTCTTCACTGTTGTCATGTTGGTTTGGATGTTTACGTTATGGGGCCGATTGTCCGCTCCGTGTTGGGCCGAAGAACGCCCCTTAGCCGTATTTAGAGCGTATATTACAACCCGTCGTGACTTTTTTTGCTTAAGTATAATTGGGGTTCCCACTCTTTTCATGAAGTTGTTTTCAAGGACTTTTCCAGGACATTTTCAGGACTTTTCCAGGTGCTACATTACAAGTCAAGTTATTACAGCATAGACTAATGAGTTCCACTTCAAGCTTTTGGATACGTGTTCTACAGTTGTAGCTTACATTTTGTACAGCTATGAAGCAGAGACGAAAAAACGCCGATGTGGCGCCAAAGCAGAAACGAATCAGAGCCGAAGCGACGCTGAAGCGGCGACAAAGCAGAGATGCAGCGATGAATCAGAGACAAACCAGAGACGAATGAGAGACGAAGCAGAGATGAAGCAGTGACGAAGCAGTGACAAAGCGGAGATGAAGCAGTGACGAAGCAGTGACGAAGCAGCGACGAAGCAAAGATGAAGCAGTGACGAAGCAGTGACGAAGCAGTGACGAAGCAGTGATGAAGCAGTGACGAAGCAGTGACGAAGCAGCGACGAAGCGAAGATGAAGCAGTGACGAAGCAGTGACGAAGCAGAGACGAAGCAGCGACGAAGCGAAGATGAAGCAGTGACGAAGCAGTGACGAAGCAGTGACGAAGCAGCGACGAAGCGGAGATGAAGCAGTGACGAAGCAGCAACGAAGCGGAGATGAAACGGAGTCGAAGTAGCGATGAAAGCGACGAAGCAGCTACAAAGCAGAGATGAAGCAGAGATAAAGGGAGATGAAGAGGAGGAAGAAGTGAGGAAGAAGTAAAAAGAAGAGAAAGGAAGGAAGGAAGGAGGAAGGAGGAAGGAGGGAGGAAGCAAAAAAAAAGGAAAAAAAAAGGAAGAAGAGGAGAAGAGAGAGAGAAAAAAAAAGAGAAGAAGAAGAGAGAGAGAGAGGAGGAAAAAAAGAGAGAAAAGAGAAAGAGGGAGGAAAGCAGAGATAAAGCAGTGATGAAGCAGCGACGAAGCGGAGATGAAGCAGCTACAAAGCAGAGATAAAGCAGTGATGAAGCAGCGACGAAGCAGCAACGAAGCAGAGATGAAACGGAGACGAAGCAGCGACGAAGCAGAGATGAAGCAGTGACGAAGCAGAAATGCAGCGATGAATCGGAGACAAACCAGAGACGAAGCAGCGACGAATCGGAGACGAAGCAACGCCAATGCTTAAGTGCCAACGAAACGAAAACAAATCAGAGACAAAGCAGCAACTTAGCGGTGATGAATCAGCGATGAAGCGGTGACGAAGAGGAGGGAGGAAAAAATATTTTCCAGGACAACTCAAGCTTTTCCAGGACATTTTTTCTCGTTTTCCATGTGTTTTCCATGACTGGAAAAATGCTCAATCAGTTTCTAGGTTTTCCAGGATGTGTGGGAACCCCGATAATGTTACATTTTCTAATAAGTGAATTGTTTTTCTTGCTTCAGTGGTAACCATGGTAACACTATCTCCGCCCCTCTGTTTCTTGCTACTTGTTCTGCTTCATAGAATCAAACCCCAGGTCCAGACGGGCCTGATGGTGATGATGGTGATAGTCCCAGAGAAGGACAGCCGGCTCAAAGGACCCCCGCTGCGGCCAAAGGACACCACTGCGATTGTGGACAATCTTTCAGGTTTATGTCTCATCTGAAGGAACATGAGCTTATCCACACCGGGGAGAAACCCTTCCTCTGTGACGTGTGTGGAAAGACCTTCAGGAGGCTGCAGCATCTGAAAGACCATCAGCTTTACCACAACAATGTGAGGTGTCACAGTTGTGCCGAGTGTGGGAGGAGCTTCCACTTGGCAGGAAGTCTGAAAGTTCATCAACGAATCCACACTGGAGAGAAACCGTTCCATTGTGAGCAGTGTGGGAAGACGTTTAATCAGTCTGGAAGTCTGAGAGTTCATCATCGCATCCACACAGGAGAGAAACCGTTCCACTGTGACCAGTGTGGGAAGACGTTTAATCAGTCTGGAAGTCTGAAAGTTCATCATCGCATCCACACAGGAGAGAAACCGTTCCACTGTGAGCAGTGTGGGAAGACGTTTAATCGGTCTGGAAGTCTGAAAGTTCATCATCGTATCCACACAGGAGAGAAACCGTTCCATTGTGAGCAGTGTGGGAAGACGTTTAATCGGTCTGGAAGTCTGAAAGTTCATCATCGTATCCACACAGGAGAGAAACCGTTCCACTGTGTACAGTGTGGGAAGACGTTTAATCAGTCTGGAAATCTAAAACATCATCAGAAGGTCCACATTAAAGACGACCTCGTTCTCCCACCACTGTGATGTCACGAATAACAACTTTGCATGCAGTTTGTTGAGTGTCGTGTTATTTTTGCAGCAAACAGACACTTCTGCATGTTTGCATGTGAGACAATCAGTCAGCAGTTTCACTCAGTGAAGCTGCACCTGGTTACCATGGTGATACGCAGGTGATGATCAGGTCTAAACTGGACATTGATCACATGATAAAACTGTATCCAAGTTCTGTTCAGTGATGTCAGTGTGGAAAGTTTTTCACGTTTACATTTTAACTGAAGCTTCAACACAAATATTTTGCCCTCATAAATAAACCAAGAAGGTTAAAGGAGTCATCACCCGGAAATCCCACTTTTTCATGTTAAAACATGTGTATTGGGGTAGGAATTGAGTAAAAAAGTGCCAGAAACTCCTGAAAGTGAAAGTGGCTTCGTTTTTCAGCTTGAGCTCTCTCTTTATCCCAGAATCGGCCACAAGAGCGCGCACGCCACAGCACGCGATTTGGACCCGCCTCTGGCATTGACGTCAATCGCATCGGCCTGCTAAGCTAGCCTCTTTAGCGCCACCTAAAAGCAGCTGATTACCTGCCACGGAGGAGTTATGACCAGCTGTTATGACGTGAACTAGAGAGGCTGCGAGCGAGCTGCTAAGCTAGCGTCTTTGTTATGAGCTCTGCTTTAGTTAGAAGATTCCTTAAAAATTTGTGTTAGTTTGTGTTTTGTGGAAAAAAAGTTTTTGTTTTTAATTTATTTTTAAAAATTATTTAAAATAAATTTTATTTTTTGGGATTTTTTTTTAAAATTTATTTTTATATATAAAATTTTTTCACCGGCTCCTGCGCAGAAGCGTGTCCGCCTTACAGCTGCTCGTGGTCGGCCTGAGTGGACAGAAGGGACAGCACGACCAGGGAGCAGTGGATTATATTTCTCAGTGAGGATGTGCAGTCGGTAAGTGTTGCTGCTGTGTAACTTATTATCTTTTGTGTAAGAAACCAGTAAACGGTGGTTGACGAGCGGACAAGCTGCTAATGTAGCTTCAGAAGCTAACACTGTTTGGTTAACTTCACGTCAGACGTCCGCTCCTTATATCCATCAGAGTCCAGCCCTTTTACTCCGGATCCTCTCCATCAACCGCACCGTTACGTTTTTATCACGTTTTTCTCTGTTGGGACATCATTTCCTTCACCTGCTCCGTCCTGATAAAACTTTGTTTTGGCTTTGACGTTTGCCTCGTGAACGCGCTTACAGACAGCTCTAACTCTCGTACGTGTTCTCGCGACAAACAAAAGTTGGGGAATAAAAAAAAGGTTAAAATGAACTTATTAAATTTTCATCCACCCAACTAGAATTCAAAATGCATTTGAAGATAATTTAAGGATTGTGGATGTAAAACAGCAGGTTCTGACACCTTTAACTAAAAAAATCTACACTTAGTGACATTTTCACTAATATTTATGATCCAGTGAAAACTGGATTGTTTTAAGTGATAACGTGGAAACAAAAGAAGAAGAGTCAGGACTAAAAACTATCTACAGCATCTGCTTCTACTTATTTAACTTTCTTACAAACCCCACGATTGGAAAAAGTTATAAAAGAAATATGTCTTTGCTCCTGCACTGGAACCCTGTCACGGCTGGTTTATAATCACCTTCACACCAGCCGTGTTCAAAGAGCAGCTGGGGACCCAGCTGAAAACAAGATGTCTCATCTCTACGGGTTATTCCTCATAAAAGAGGCTTGAGGCAGAAATGAAAGCAGGAAATATCCCACAGACGTGCTGAAGCTTGAAGAGGCTGATGTAGAGCTGGAAGGTGTTACCGTCTCTGTCTGCTGACGTGAACTGGAGTCTCTTCCTGGGACTGCTGCTGTGGAACGAGTGCCGTCTCTTGTCCGCCTCTCCTTCCACCCTGGAAACACAAATCCGCCCCAAATCAGGCGGAAACAACTTTAAACCTCATTTATTTTTCCCGTTAATGGATTTTCTTCTGGTTTCGTGTTGAACGTAGATGCAGGAAGAAAAAAATCCCCTCACATTCAGATTTGCTGTCCAACCTTTCAGAAAAATTTCTAGAGATGTTCGATATTGCCTTATTTATCGATATCTGATATTGTCCGATTCCTAAATTCCTATATGACCGGATATTTGCAGCCGACTGTGAGGTCGTTTGTGCAGGTTTGTCCTGAGAGCTCCTCTGAGACCCGGGACTGTAAACCAGCTCCATCCCGTCCCGCCTCACCTCTGCAGCAGGTGCTCCTCTCTGGGCATCAGGTGACCGAACGCAGTGGAGTAGTTCTCCGTCGGGCAGCGCTTCGGGCTGGACTTGGCAGACAGGGGCATGAGTAACGTTTCCCGCTTTGCTGGAAGGCAGAAAGCAGAACAGGAATTAAAACCAAGCACAGCCTCAGATTGTAACGACATCCAGATGAAGGAGATGGAACAAACGCCGGGTTTTGCTCTACAGTCCGCTGACTCGGACCAAGGTTATTATAGATGGGTTTCTGAGCAACGTCACAGAGAGGGGGGGGGCGCGAACAAAGGGGGAGAAAAAAGAGGGGAAGGGATAAGGAAATATGAGAAGAAGTGTGTTTTACAAACAAAACTTGAATTTTAAAGGAGAATAGGTTAAGAAGAAGTGAAAGGGTCGGGGAAATATAATGTTTGAGTCTTGGTATTTGTTCGGTTGAAAAAATAAAAATATTAATGTATGTGAAGAGTTGAAAATGGAGAAAATAGGAGAGTAGGTGTGACTGATCTACAGAAAACCCCCAGATAACTTATTCTGGTGAAGAGATGGGATGTATTTAGTCTTTCACCATGGTCAAATGAAGAATTAATCAAGGGGGGGGGAGGAAAGAATCATGTATTTTAGTGGGAGGGAAGAATAGGAGGGAAGCCTGCGGGGTTGGGGTGGATGGATATAAAATGTAAACACTGTGTGTGGTAGCCGCCGTCGTCTGGTTAGGAAAGAAAATAAAAAGAAGAAGAAGAGGTGGTGGAGGCGTATAAGAGGGAAGGGGGGGAGAAAAACGCATCCAGGGGATTAGTTAGGAGGGAGGGGGATGTAAAATAGGAGGGGGTGTAGGTTATACTGTTAGTTTGCTAGCAGTTAGTTTGCTAGCAGTTAGCTAGTCTGTCTACTGTCCACCACGATCTCATCTAAAATAAAGTAGAACGTTACATTAGCAGGGAAACTTAACGGACGGAAAGGGATGTGGGTTCTTACCGGAGGAATCGGCTCCTTTCCAAACGTAGTGATGATGTGGTCTTTGCCTGGTTTAATCTAGACTACGGAAAGTTGCTCGTGTATGGAGGAGGTGAGGAGGACAGGGAGCTGAAATGAACCTGGAGCAGGCTGCAGATTGTTGTGTCCTGTGGTGTTTTTAAAAAATAACAAAAAAAAAATAAGTGGTTAAACCTAGGTCTGACTGGTAAATTCAAAATAAAATTCAAATCAAATACAAATCATATATTAGATATGAAAAAAGAAGGAAGATGCCGGGTGCGGAGTCAGAGATAGAGTGAAAGTGTGGATAATAATAATAGAGAAGAAACGGGAGTAGGTAATTTGTATACATAATAAATATTCATAAAAATTCAAATTAATTTAAAATAATTTGATATGTATCGATGTGTGAATTTACATTCATATTAATGAAAGATATGAGGGATTGTGCGGTAGATACTAGAAGAAAAGGCCGGTGCCCAGTCATGCGTTGGGCGCCCTGATTGCGAGGGCAGCGGACAGGAATCTATAGTTCACTAAAACTAACAAAAAAACGAAAACTAAAATTGAAAAACCATTTTAGTTAACTGAAATAAAAATAAAAATGACAGTTTTTAACAAAACGATAACTAACTGAAACTGTATTGTGTCTTTACAAAAAACTAAAACTAAAATTATTGCAGAAACATCCTTAGTTTTAGTCTTTGTAAATTAATATAATACATCAACATTTTGGGTTGATTTTAAATCTATTTCAATTAAATCTATTTACTTTGCTCGACTGGTTTTATTCCAAGTGACTTTCTGATGATTTTGAATGTCACACCAGACAAACACCTATGATTTACTGAAAAGAAAACCCCCCAAAAACTAAAACTAACACTGAAACTAATAAAAACTAAACTAAAACTAAACATTTTCCAAAAATAGAAACTAATAAAAACTCGCAAATCTGCTCAGAAAACTAATTAAAACTAACTGAGTTGAAAAAGAAAAAGTCCAAACTAAATAAAAACTGAAACTAATTAAAAATCCAAAACTATTATAACCTTGACTCGGACATCTGGTTTAATGACAAACTTCTAACATTAAACTTAACGTGACGTTTGTTTCCTGTAAAATGCAGAGATTCATGTGGAAATGAGAGGAGGCAGCATTACTGGTTCCCATTGTTCCCAGTAGCCACCGTTTGCTCCACTTCCACTACCTCAGACTCGTTGGGTGGTTGTTCTTAGATGCTGGTTTGGGTGCCAGAGGGGGGTCCTGCACCTGCACCTGCCGTCATGCTGTTAATCAGTTTAAAGTCGGACAAATGAGGAGCTGAAGGAAGGAAGGGCGGGAGTGTGACAGGTCAGAGGGATGGGCGGGGCTGGACATGTAAGGGGGGACTGTATGGGGTATTGGGGGTATAAGGAGGTGGGGGCGTATGTGTGGGGGGTAGGGAGGGGGTTGGTGCAGGTATGTGGGGGGAGTGCATGTGTGTGTTAGAGGGTATCAGGAGGTGGGGGTATGTGTGGACGGGGGTGGAGGGGAGGAGTGAGTGTGGGTATGTAAGGTCGGAGAGCGGGAGCGGGGGGGTGCATGTGTGTGGGGGGAGTGCATGTGGGTGTGGGGAGTGTGTGAGTGTGGGGGTGGTAGAGGTGGTGGCGTCCTGGTGTCAGGTGTGTGGGGCAGGGACGTTGGGGTGGGGGCTGGCCTGTCCTGGGGGGATGTCGTCTGGGGGGTCCGGTACTCCTGGGCACTTGGGCCCTGGGCCCGGCACTGTCTCTGCCCCGGGGGGCGCCCGGTGGGGTCGGCAGCTGTTAATCTTGGTCCGCTGGGGCCCGGACCCCCAGACTGCAGGGGGCTCTAGCTGGGGCTGCCTTTTGCCGCCCTTTGGGGGATGCATGTCCGCTCTTTGGGGGGGGTGGCTGGGATCTGGGCCTCTGGGTGGCTGCTGGGGGCCTGGGTCTCGGGCTGTGCGGGCTTCCTCCTCCTTGCAGAGACGAGGCTGCATCTGCATGACTGTATCACCACGGAGACCCTTTATTATGATGATGATGATGATGATGCTGCTTCCCATTGCGCTGACTAGGTTTTACCTCTTCTCTACTTCCCATTGCGCTGACTAGGTTTTACCTCTTCTCTGCGTAGTTCTGCGTGTGTTTGTATGATCTGAGGATATTTAATCCACCTGCAGGTCCTCCTGTAGGGGATTGATGTTTTGTTTTCCAACAGAGACCTTGGAATGTTGTTTAGGGATCGCTGTACAGATGTACCAGTGAACTGTGGAAGTGGATCCATGTTTTCTTTCCCTCTCTCTCTCCATCTCTCTCTTCCTCTTCGAGAATGAACGAAGAATGACGGGATGAAATGTGTTGAAACTATCTCCAGTGATCAGTAGGATCCTGGCTCTCTGGTAAATGAGGCTCTATGTCAAAAATCCTGAACTTGCCCTTTAATGATAAATGCAGAACCGACCCTTGACAGGGATGCACGATAATTATCAGGCCAATAACAGGAAATTATTACATTGTTCCGATAAGTCTGATATCGTGACGACTTGTATCGAGAACTTACAACCCAGACAGCTGGAATCTTTAAGATCGGACGTGCAGAAGCTGAAAATCCCACTTTTAAGCTTTCCTTGCTGAAATATTGTGATTGAGGAAAGAAAGCTGCTGCTTCACACGGACACCCCCAAACTGCTCCCAAACCATTTCCCCTCTAGTTTTAGACACGAACTACCCCATACAGGTGGAATCTTTGATTTGGTACACTTAGATATGTTTGTGCGTTATCTGTATTACCGGTATCGGCCTTTAGGAGCTAAAATTTATTGGTTATCAGTATCGGTTTAAAAAAAAAGTGGTTGTCATGCATCCCTAGCTGCCGTAGTGTGACATCATCGCCAAGCACAGGGCCCCGAGCCGATCTGGTACCTGCACCGGTCCTCGCGGACCCTGCTCTGGATGTGTTCCAGGTCATCCTTCAACACCTGACTCAGATTAATGGCTCGTTCGGGGGGTATAGTCCAGAGGCTTCGTGCAGGTTTGTCAGTGGATTGTGCACTTGCGGATAAAAGCGCCATATTTTTGTATGAGGCGTCCTTAGGACATAAGAAAGGATTTTAGCCTCAGAGCCCAACACAGATATTTGAAATATCCACACAGAACACAAAAACTGTTTTATTAATATATAATAAAAGAAAATCTTGAGTCATAAGAATCTTATTTGAATTTGTCGACTGATTATTTAGCCTCAAAAATGATGTGTGAAACATCAAGACACCTGGCCTCCATAAATTACTGCACAATATAGCCAGATTTTTAATAAAAGAATTGTTGTGTTTATGTAAAGAGTTCTTCATTTTTGACATGACCTAAAAGGGGAAGTTCAGGATTTTTGACATAGGGCCTTATTTTTGAGTGAACAGCTAACGGCTAACAGCTAGCACGCAGCTAACTTGTGACAAATCATTAGTCTTTAAAAACAAGAAGATAACAACTTACATGGTTCCAGTTGCGTTTTAAATAGTTCCTGTTCATTCAGATGAGGATGGAAGGAAGGACGCATCTTGGAAGCAGCAGAAAGTCCTGTGGAGACCCGATGGGTCCTTACGAGCTTTTAAACATTAACTGGCAATACAACAGAAGGCTGAGCCGTTACTGTCTGTAAAACTGGAAAAGGAACTTAAAAACTGAAATAAACCCATTAAAATCCATAGTAACGGAGGTGTAGAGCTTCCTCCTGTAACATCACGTCCGGTTTCTGGGAACAGCGCCACAGTCTGGTCAGATGTGCTGAAATGCAGCCATGTTTGCCAGTAACTAATCCATGCAGGTGCGCCTCTTTCTGTTTCAGAGATCGTCATGAGGAACGTTTTTGTCTATAACATGGCAAAAAATGTCAAATCATGTCATCAGCACTAAGTCATTAAGTGTTTGTCATGAAATGAGCCAAACATGATTCAGACTATGATGCGTATTCATTGGTAGTGTTCAAAGCAACAAAGGTGTTTCTGATCAAACTTCATGTTCTGTGACTTCAATCATTTCAAAATAAGTCAGTTTGATCACATCTGAAAGTAATCTAATCATTTTATGGTGTATATAGGCTGAAAAATATCAGGCGGATTTTCACATATTTCATTGATTTTGATGGTTTTGCAAGTGGATATTTAAAACCGATATTTGACACGAGCTGCTCGGCTAAAATTCAATAACTAACCCTAAGGACCCATCATGCAGAAAATGGTGCTTTTATCAGTAACTGCAGCATCCTTTCAGGAAGCCCTGGACTACTTATAGAGAACTTGATGAGTTCAGCTGATCTGCATCAGGTGTGGTGGAGTTGGGGGTCCCCCAGAACCAGGACTAACACCAGTTCAGACTGGTAAGAAGCAAACTGTGGTCCGCTTTAAAAGCAGGGGACTCGGTTCACCTGCACCCCGGCCCACTTCTGTTCCAGCGAAAGGGACCAGAGTAAAAGCAGAAACCAGACACCAGTCCGGATCAGCTGGATGTTCTTCGGACTCAGAGCTGGTTTGTGTAAAGAACATTCCCAGAACCGAGTCCCCCGGACTAAAGTATCCTGTCTGAAACTCACGAGGACCCGTGCGATACTCACTGGGTGTGGCGGGGGGAATGTTTCTGTGTGCTGGGGGGGGCAGTGAGGAGGATCGGTGGCCTTCTGGAGACAGACTCCTCTGAGCTTTCAGCAGAGCTGCCGGTCTCTCTGCTCCGCCCCCACTCCTCAGACCTGGACCAGAGACTCCTCCGGGTCTGGTGACCTCCCTCTCCGCCTGGAGGAGCTCGGCTCGCTCCTGGATCAGCTCCTTGTGTCGTCGCTCCACCAGCCCCACCGTGGTCCTCTGATGGCTGCCCCCTGCAGGCAAACGTCTGGATTACATTCAGGAAGAGGAGCAGCTCTGAACAAACTCCCAAAGTCTTTTTCTTTCTTTTCTTCTTTCAGACGAATCAAACGGCTCATTTTCAGGAATCAGGCTGTGATCAGGAACCAGAACCAGGTATGACCGATCAGTTTACCGCATGTATGTTCTCTAGTCTGTTCATCAGGAACCAGAACCAGACATGACCGATCAGTTTACCGCATGTATGTTCTCTAGTCTGTTCATCAGGAACCAGAACCAGACATGACCGATCAGTTTACCGCATGTATGTTCTCTAGTCTGTTCATCAGGAACCAGAACCAGGTATGACCGATCAGTTTACCGCATGTATGTTCTCTAGTCTGTTCATCAGGAACCAGAACCAGGTATGACCGATCAGTTTACCGCATGTATGTTCTCTAGTCTGTTCATCAGGAACCAGAACCAGGTATGACCGATCAGTTTACCGCATGTATGTTCTCTAGTCTGTTCATCAGGAACCAGAACCAGACATGACCGATCAGTTTACCGCATGTATGTTCTCTAGTCTGTTCATCAGGAACCAGATATGACCGATCAGTTTACCGCATGTATGTTCTCTAGTCTGTTCATCAGGTACCAGAACCAGACATGACCGATCAGTTTACTGCATGTATGTTCTCTAGTCTGTTCATCAGGAACCAGAACCAGGTATGACCGATCAGTTTACCGCATGTATGTTCTCTAGTCTGTTCATCAGGAACCAGAACCAGGTATGACCGATCAGTTTACCGCATGTATGTTCTCTAGTCTGTTCATCAGGAACCAGAACCAGACATGACCGATCAGTTTACCGCATGTATGTTCTCTAGTCTGTTCATCAGGAACCAGAACCAGACATGACCGATCAGTTTACCGCATGTATGTTCTCTAGTCTGTTCATCAGGAACCAGAACCAGGTATGACCGATCAGTTTACCGCATGTATGTTCTCTAGTCTGTTCATCAGGAACCAGAACCAGGTATGACCGATCAGTTTACCGCATGTATGTTCTCTAGTCTGTTCATCAGGAACCAGAACCAGGTATGACCGATCAGTTTACCGCATGTATGTTCTCTAGTCTGTTCATCAGGAGCCAGAACCAGGTATGACCGATCAGTTTACCGCATGTATGTTCTCTAGTCTGTTCATCAGGAACCAGAACCAGACATGACCGATCAGTTTACCGCATATATGTTCTCTAGTCTGTTCATCAGGAACCAGAACCAGACATGACCGATCAGTTTACCGCATGTATGTTCTCTAGTCTGTTCATCAGGAACCAGAACCAGGTATGACCGATCAGTTTACCGCATGTATGTTCTCTAGTCTGTTCATCAGGAACCAGAACCAGACATGACCGATCAGTTTACCGCATGTATGTTCTCTAGTCTGTTCATCAGGAACCAGAACCAGACATGACCGATCAGTTTACCGCATGTATGTTCTCTAGTCTGTTCATCAGGAACCAGAACCAGGTATGACCGATCAGTTTACCGCATGTATGTTCTCTAGTCTGTTCATCAGGAACCAGAACCAGACATGACCGATCAGTTTACCGCATGTATGTTCTCTAGTCTGTTCATCAGGAACCAGAACCAGGTATGACCGATCAGTTTACCGCATGTATGTTCTCTAGTCTGTTCATCAGGAACCAGAACCAGGTATGACCGATCAGTTTACCGCATGTATGTTCTCTAGTCTGTTCATCAGGAACCAGAACCAGGTATGACCGATCAGTTTACCGCATGTATGTTCTCTAGTCTGTTCATCAGGAACCAGAACCAGACATGACCGATCAGTTTACCGCATGTATGTTCTCTAGTCTGTTCATCAGGAACCAGAACCAGGTATGACCGATCAGTTTACCGCATGTATGTTCTCTAGTCTGTTCATCAGGAACCAGAACCAGGTATGACCGATCAGTTTACCGCATGTATGTTCTCTAGTCTGTTCATCAGGAACCAGAACCAGGTATGACCGATCAGTTTACTGCATGTATGTTCTCTAGTTTGTTCATCAGGAACCAGAACCAGACATGACCGATCAGTTTACTGCATGTATGTTCTCTAGTCTGTTCATCAGGAACCAGAACCAGGTATGACCGATCAGTTTACCGCATGTATGTTCTCTAATCTGTTCATCAGGAACCAGAACCAGACATGATCGATCAGTTTACTGCATGTATGTTCTCTAGTCTGTTCATCAGAACCAGAACCAGACATGACCGATCAGTTTACCGCATGTATGTTCTCTAGTCTGTTCATCAGGAACCAGAACCAGGTATGACCGATCAGTTTACCGCATGTATGTTCTCTAGTCTGTTCATCAGGAACCAGAACCAGACATGACCGATCAGTTTACCGCATGTATGTTCTCTAGTCTGTTCATCAGGAACCAGAACCAGGTATGACCGATCAGTTTACCGCATGTATGTTCTCTAGTCTGTTCATCAGGAACCAGAACCAGACATGACCGATCAGTTTACTGCATGTATGTTCTCTAGTCTGTTCATCAGGAACCAGAACCAGACATGACCGATCAGTTTACCGCATGTATGTTCTCTAGTCTGTTTATCAGGAACCAGAACCAGGTATGACCGATCAGTTTACCGCATGTATGTTCTCTAGTCTGTTCATCAGGAACCAGAACCAGACATGACCGATCAGTTTACTGCATGTATGTTCTCTAGTCTGTTCATCAGGAACCAGAACCAGACATGACCGATCAGTTTACCGCATGTATGTTCTCTAGTCTGTTCATCAGGAACCAGAACCAGGCATGACCGATCAGTTTACAGCATGTATGTTCTCTAGTCTGTTCATCAGGAACCAGAACCAAACATGACCGATCAGTTTACCGCATGTATGTTCTCTAGTCTGTTCATCAGGAACCAGAACCAGGTATGACCGATCAGTTTACCGCATGTATGTTCTCTAGTCTGTTCATCAGGAACCAGAACCAGGTATGACCGATCAGTTTACCGCATGTATGTTCTCTAGTCTGTTCATCAGGAACCAGAACCAGGTATGACCGATCAGTTTACTGCATGTATGTTCTCTAGTCTGTTCATCAGGAACCAGAACCAAACATGACCGATCAGTTTACTGCATGTATGTTCTCTAGTCTGTTCATCAGGAACCAGAACCAGGTATGACCGATCAGTTTACCGCATGTATGTTCTCTAGTCTGTTCATCAGGAACCAGAACCAGACATGACCGATCAGTTTACTGCATGTATGTTCTCTAGTCTGTTCATCAGGAACCAGAACCAGGTATGACCGATCAGTTTACCGCATGTATGTTCTCTAGTCTGTTCATCAGGAACCAGAACCAGGTATGACCGATCAGTTTACCGCATGTATGTTCTCTAGTCTGTTCACGTTAGAGCTGCCAGTCGTTTCTCCAACAAACCAGGAGTCATGAAAGCAGAGACACTGCTGGTTACAGACGTCACCATAGGACAGAAACTCTGGCAGCTAGCAGCCAATCAGAAACCTGGTTTTATTCCAGGTGTGCTGATGTGTTCTCCTCTGACTCCGCCTTTGTTTGATATGAATCATGAAGATGCCGCTTGTTTCCATGGAGATGAAAGTCCATTACATCACACATTGGGGGAGTGGGTAGCCTTGTGGTAATGTAGCGGGCTTTGGCGCGAAGGACCCGGGTTTGAGTCCCCGACGCAACATTCAGGTGAACCACTGTGGACCCCTGAGCAAGGTCCTTAACCCCCACCAGCCCCTGCCCGGGCGCTTTAAGTAGCAGCCCACTGCTCTCTGGTACTTAGAGATGAAATGAAATGAAAAATATGGTGATGGTTATATATGGTGTTAAAGAGATGGTGAAATGCAGAACCCTAATTTCCCCTCAGGGATCTAAACAGTATATATATATATATATATATATATACGCTGCCCGGGCAAAAAAAAGTCGGCAACAAAAAAAGGTGAAACCTTTCACATTTGGTTGGAGCCTTTAGCTTTGATGGCGGCAGCATTCGCTGTGTTTCCAGAAGCTTCTGCAATGTCACCAGATTTATTTGCATCCTGTTGCATCAATTTTTCACCAAGATCTTGATGATGATTGTAGAGTCTGACCACAGCACATCCCAAAGATTCTCAATGGGGTTCAGGTCTGGACTCTGTGGGGGCCAATCCATGTGTGAAAATGATGTCTGATGATCCCTGAACCATCTTTCACAATCTGAGCCCGATAAATTCTGGCACGCTCATCTTGGAATATGGCCGTGCCATCAGGAAAGAAACATCCATTGATGGAAGAACCTGCTCATTCAGTATATTCAGGTATCAGCTGACCTCATTATCTGAGCTCATACTGTTGCTGAACCTGGACCTGAGCAACTGCAGCAACCCCAGATCATCACACTGCCCCCACAGGCTCATACAGTAGCACTAGGCATGATGCTGCATCACTTCATCTGCCTTTCCGGCCACATTTCTTCCTGGAAGACGATGGTCCACCATCCTTCCAGTTTTTCAGAATGCGTTGGACTGTTCTGAACCCAGTTTTAGTAGTTTCTGCATCTCCTTAGATGTTTTCACCTCTTGATGCCAATGATTTGACCCTTCTCAGACAGACTAACATCTTTTCCACGACCACGGATGTGTCTTTCCACATGGTTGTTTAGGAAATGAGAAGCAACTCATTGCACCAGTTGGGGTTAAATAACTTGTTGCCAGCTGAAAGATAATCGCCCATCATGTAATTATCCAATAGGAGGCTCGTACCTATTTGCTTAGTTACATCCAGGTGCCCACTTTTTTTTTTGGCCAGGCAGTGTATAAAAAAAAAAAAAAAGACTCATTCCTAGTACTACTGTCCTGGTTCCCAGATGAACCGGCTGCCATCTTCCTCCTCCGTGGTCTCTGTTTTGTCTACTGCTCATCCTGACCAGAGGAGACAGATTTTACTGGAGCTGCAGCACCATAAAACCGATGGTTTATCAACCGTTGCTCCTACGCTGTCTAACCTGTCAGTCTGAACCTTTATTGGATTTGGTTGCCATGGAAACGTCTCATGGACATTAACTGCAAGATCCCCAAAACGTTGGTTTAGATTGAACTTGACTGTTATCAGCTCGTTTCTCAGACGCGTTAAAACCTGAAGTGAGTCAGAGGGGGTCTGGTGGACGAGTGAAAGTCCTGCTTACAGGGGGCCCGGGCCTCCGTGGCCCTGGTCTCCTCCAGCTCTATCAGGGCCCTCATCATGGGCGTCAGGGTGCCGGTTCCGTCTCTCCGAGCAGCCTCCCGCTGGCCGGCGCTGTGCTCCAGCTGTTTGGTCTGAGGCAGAATCTGCTCGCACTCCGGAGGAGACGGACACCTGCAGAGCAGAAGATCCGGATCCGGATCAGGATCAGGATCAGGACCCGAACAACCATCACAGAAACAGATGAAAGCGGAAACAGCAGGAAATTGTACCTCCAGCTCCCACCAGCTGAAGAGGCGTCCACGGAGCTTCCGGTTCCCGACGACTGGTCGGTCAGCGGGTACGCCGACCTCTTGTGGACGCCTGATTGGCCGGTTTGAGGGAACTGTGGCTTCCTGCAGCCGTTCAGCTGGTCAGACGCCTTCCTGCGGGTGACGTCCGGCTCTGCTTTGCCTTTACTCGGCGACAGCAGCAGGTCCGGGTGATGGAAAAGCCTGCAGACAAACAACCATGAACCGTCTACGACACATTCATCTCAGATAAACAGCTAAAACCTGAAATTTTCAGTTAATATGAGCATTGTTGACTGCGTGGTATGAACATGCCTTCCTGGAGCTTACCCAGCACCTGACGGCTGTGTGTTGCTGTGGGAGGCGTAACGGGCCCTGGCCTGGTTCTCATGCTCCAGCTGCTTCACCTGGGACTCCAGCTTGGAGGCGACTCTGAGGAGAGAAACACGAGCTCAGAGCTGCTCTACACCACAAAGCAGCAGAGCGCCGTGCAGCCGTCCGCATGGAGGATCGGGCGCTGCAGCTCATCACGGCCGCTTGTTTTTCCCTGAAATATTAAAAGTTGATCCACTCGCGGTGGAAGTGCATGTACACAGCTGACTGACAGTTTTTATTAAGATTCAGCTACACTATGAAATTGCGTCCATTTGTTTTCACCGTGGATGTGACAGCGAGTGGGAGGCGGCTGCAGCCTGGACGAGTGGGCGAGCCTCTTTCATGTCTGACACTGAGAACAGTGGGAGAAAGAGAAACGACAGAAGCGTCTGTCTCAGCCTGACTACTGTAATTACATCTTAGTTATGACGAACAGATGAAGTTCAGCTGCTCACACACATTTACAGAATATACACGGTCTTGCCTTTATGTCATGGTTAGAATATGAAGAAGTTTGTGTGTTTATTTCTGCAGGAAACATGTTTATTTCTGCTGTAAACGTGTTTATTTCTGCTGTAAAAATGTTTTTCTGCTGTAAACGTGTTTATTTCTGCTGCGAATGTGTTTATTTCTGCTGTAAAAATGTTTTTCTGCTGTAAACGTGTTTATTTCTGCTGTAAACATGTTTATTTCTGCTGTAAAAATGTTTTTCTGCTGTAAACGTGTTTATTTCTGCTGTAAACGTGTTTATTTCTGCTGTAAACATGTTTATTTCTGCTATAAACGAGTTTAATTCTGCTGTAAACATGTTTAATTCTGCTGTAAAAATGTTTATTTCTGCTGTAAACATGTTTATTTCTGCTGTAAACGTGTTTATTTCTGCTGTGAAAATGTTTATTTCTGCTGTAAACATGTTTATTTCTGCTGCGAATGTGTTTATTTCTCCTGCGAACATGTTAATTTTTGCTGCGAATGCGTTTATTTCTGCTATAAACATGTTTATTTCTAATGTAAACGTGTTTATTTCTGCTGTAAACGTGTTTATTTCTGCTGTAAACATGTTTATTTCTGCTGTAAACATGTTTATTTCTGCTGTAAATGTTTATTTCTGCTGTAAATGTTTATTTCTGCTGTAAATGTTTACTTCTGCTGTAAACATGTTTATTTCTGATGTAAACTAGTTTAATTCTGCTGTAAACATGTTTATTTCTGATGTAGACGAGTTTAATTCTGCTGTAAACATGTTTATTTCTGATGTAGACGAGTTTAATTCTGCTGTAAACATGTTTATTTCTGATGTAGACGAGTTTAATTCTGCTGTAAACATGCTTATTTCTGATGTAAACTAGTTTAATTCTGCTGTAAACGTGTTTATTTCTGCTGTAAACGTGTTTAATTCTGCTGTAAACATGTTTAATTCTGCTGTAAAAATGTTTATTTCTGCTGTAAACATGTTTATTTCTGCTGTAAACGTGTTTATTTCTGCTGTGAAAATGTTTATTTCTGCTGTAAACATGTTTATTTCTGCTGCGAATGTGTTTATTTCTCCTGCGAATATGTTAATTTTTGCTGCGAATGCGTTTATTTCTGCAATAAACATGTTTATTTCTAATGTAAACGTGTTTATTTCTGCTGTAAATGTGTTTATTTCTGCAGTAAATGTTTATTTCTGCTGTAAACATGTTTATTTCTGCTGTAAATGTTTACTTCTGCTGTAAACATGTTTATTTCTGATGTAAACTAGTTTAATTCTGCTGTAAACATGTTTATTTCTGATGTAGACGAGTTTAATTCTGCTGTAAACATGTTTATTTCTGATGTAAACTAGTTTAATTCTGCTGTAAACATGTTTATTTCTGATGTAAACTAGTTTAATTCTGCTGTAAACATGTTTATTTCTGATGTAGACGAGTTTAATTCTGCTGTAAACATGTTTATTTCTGATGTAAACTAGTTTAATTCTGCTGTAAACATGTTTATTTCTGATGTAGACGAGTTTAATTCTGCTGTAAACATGCTTATTTCTGATGGAAACATGTTTATTTCTGCTGTAGATGTTTATTTCTGCGGTGACCATGTATATGTCTGCGGTGAAGTTGGCCTTTTTAACATGGGAGTGTTTGGTGATTGACTCTCTTTTGGAGCATGCCCCTAGAAGATGAGGGGGAAGCTGCAATTTTCCGCTCCACGTTTCTCGCCGCAGGTCGCTGCTTGATGACTTGACTGAACAGAAACTAGAATTTAAGGATGAAATCATAATAACTTAGAAAAGTCTTCATTACATATTTTCCGTACCATTCATGAATATTTCTCCATCCAAGTTTCCTTTTTTACGTTTCCTTTCTGACTTACATTTGGGTTTTAATGAAGGGAATATTACATATCAGCTATGTCAGCTCCTTCATACCAGACCACCAGCAGGCCACTGGAGCTCTGCACCTTTTTATTTCCCAGACCTGCCGGCCTTCCTGGTCTCCATCACAGCAGAACAACCTCCTGAGTCATAAATAAATCAGCGCTCTGCAAGATGAGCATAAATTCATTACATTTACTCAACAGACTTGAGTGGATTGGTGAGAATTTGCAGGCGGAGCTGAAACTGAAAAGAAAAGTCAGCAGCCAGAGCTATTTTCTCCTTTCACCACATCTTCAGGACTCTATTGATCCACGGCCTCTTCTCCTCATACGGTCCATCACGTCCCTCTGCAGCTCTGTACAAACCGCTGGCAGCAGCAGAGACCGACCCTGAACTAACATTTGCTTACTTCATGACGGATGAGGTGAACTTATTCTGCTAATCATCCGCTCACCTCTTCAGCTCAGATACGCGATCGTTGGCATCAACCAGCTTGTTCTCTGCCGACACCAGGTTGTTCTGCAGAAACACAGAACCATCAGATTCTTATTCAATCTCACTGATGATATAAAGAGATGAGGCGACTCCGGGGAGGCTGCTACCTTCACGGCTTCATGCTCCTTCATCAGAGCGTCGTATTCTCCGAGCAGCTGAAGAAAACAAAGACCACGAGAGGGTTAAATCAGCAGGATCAGCATCAGACTAATCAGGGCGCATGAAATCTGCTGTTAAAATCAGAAACGGAGTATATGCAGGAATTCTGAGGGAAATTTCAACACCTTGGAATTTCTAACTTCCAAGAACATTTAAAGAGCTCGTCGCTCCATCAGACTGTAACCAGCGACACATCTTTAACTTACTTATCCGTAAAACAGAATTCAGATAAGCTGGGAAGAAATGAAATATTGTTTCTTAAACTAAAGGCAGCGTTTGTATAAATATACCAGTCATGACCAGCAGGACTCTAACGCTACCAGCTACTCACAAGGACAGCTGTGTGGAAACTAGAATACCAGCAAAAATTCGCAGTTTTGCTCTGCGTTCCACCAGCTTTTAGGCTGCACATGAATGTGGGATGCTGTCAAGTAACGGCCTGAAAAATACGAGGAAAAAAATCGAATTCCATTTTTCTGACCAATATTGTGATTTGAATCCATTTTCTAGGTGGAGAATTATCAGGTGTTAACATAAATATGAGCGGCTCTAACAGACGAACGCAAAGCTGAGACATGAACGGCTTCACTGACCAACAACATGCAACCTGAAGCCAGTTCATCTGGCTTCCACCAGGATCCTCATTTCTCAGGGTTCCCACTCTTATTTTCCAGGACTTTTCCAGCTGCTACAGTACGAGTCAAGTTATAACAACATAGACTAATAATACAGCGGCGACGACACGGCGACAGAGCATTGATGAAGCCACGACGAAGCAGAGACGGAGATGAAGCAGAGACGGAGATGAAGCAGAGACGAAGCAGAGACGGAGATGAAGCAGAGACGGAGCAGAGATGGAGATGAAGCAGAGACGAAGCAGAGACGGAGATGAAGCAGAGACAAAGCAAAGACGAAGCAGAGACGGAGACAAAGCAGAGGCGAAGCAGGGACGGAGATGAAGCAGAGACAAAGCAAAGACGAAGCAGAGACGGAGACAAAGCAGAGGCGAAGCAGGGACGGAGATGAAGCAGAGACAAAGCAAAGACGGAGATGAAGCAGAGACGGAAACGAAACACAGACGAAGCAGAGACGAAGCAGAGACGGAGACGAAGCAGAGACGAAGCAGGGACGGAGATGAAGCAGAGACAAAGCAAAGACCAAGCAGAGACAAAGCAGTGATGAAGCAGAGACGGAGACGAAGCAGAGACAGAGACGAAGCAGAGACGGAGATGAAGCAGAGACGGAAACGAAACAGAGACGAAGCAGGGACGGAGATGAAGCAGAGACGGAAACGAAACAGAGACGAAGCAGAGACAGAGACAAAGCAAAGACCAAGCAGTGATGAAGCAGAGACGGAGACGAAGCAGAGACAAAGCAGTGATGAAGCAGAGACGGAGACGAAGCAGAGACGGAGATGAAGCAGAGACAAAGCAAAGACGAAGCAGAGACGGAGACAAAGCAAAGACCAAGCAGAGACAAAGCAGAGACAAAGCAGTGATGAAGCAGAGACGGAGACGAAGCAGAGACGGAGATGAAGCAGAGACGGAGATGAAGCAGAGACGGAAACGAAACAGAGACAAAGCAGAGACAAAGCAGTGATGAAGCAGAGACGGAGACAAAGCAAAGACCAAGCGGAGACAAAGCAGAGACGAAGCAGAGACGGAGCAGAGACGAAGCAGACACGAATCCCCGACGAAGCAGAGACAGAGACGAAGCAGAGACGAAGCAGAGACAGAGACGAAGCAGAGACGAAGCAGACACGAATCAGTTTGTTTCCATGGTTACGGCTGATGTCATCTCTGGATCAGACTCACGTCCTGCAGCATCTTGTACTCCCTCTCCCTCCTCGCCTCCTTCTCGTCCGCCTCCCTGCAGGCGTTCTGCGCCGCCTCCTCCAGCTGCCGCACGCGGGTCTTCAGACGGGCAGCCAGGGCGTCCTTCTCCTTGCCC
The DNA here is from genome assembly GCA_023101725.1 of Atherinomorus stipes. NCBI lineage: Eukaryota > Metazoa > Chordata > Actinopteri > Atheriniformes > Atherinidae > Atherinomorus > Atherinomorus stipes. The sequence continues at coordinate 268,904 of JALJCO010004648.1, forward strand.
GAGCGTTTGCTTTCGTCCAGGCGCTGCTGCAAGGACTTGACGGTGGCGCCGGCCACGGCGTAGCGCTCCGGCCATTCTGCCTGATGACATCACGTTACATCACAACCAGCCGCGGAAACACAGGTCACCTCATTAAAGGCACTGATAGGGATGCACCATATTATCGGCCCCCCATCGGTATCGGCCTATATCGGCTTATATCGGCCATAAAACTGAAGATCGGACATCGGCCACCCCACCGATATTTAACCGATCAGCCCGCTGTTTCTAAAGTCTAAAAAAACAAAAAACTTCGTTTATACAGACTTTAAAACTTCTAAAGACCAGGGCTGGGATAAATATCGATACACTGAAATATCATATTTTCAAATGCTGATATAATATTGATGGTATCGATCTATTTCACGAACGAAATTTTGCAAACTTTCATCGTTCTGTTGCAAAATCTTGCGAGAATTCAGGAAAAATATCGTGAGATGTTGAAACAGAACGATGAAAGTACGATGATGAAAGAACAATTGTACGTAAAATAGATCGATACCGTGTTTTTAAATCGATTTGATATCGCAAATGAAAATATCGCGGTATTTCAATGTATCGATATTTTATTCCCACCCCTATTTTTTCAAAGTGTCAGAAACGGACAACAAAACTGCTCATTTTTTTCAGCTTTGATATCGGTATCCATATCGGCCACATCAGTTTTAAAATATTGACATATCGGCCAAAATGTCAATATTGTGCATCCCTACACACTGATGAGTGAACTTCAGCATTATCTAGGGAACAATATCAGGAAAGACGATGCTTATGGGTAAATAAAAACAACAACATCATCATCATCAGCAGATCAGGTGAAAATCATTTAAACTTACCAGTTTCTTCTCCAGAGAGCTGTTTGTTGCCTCTAGTTCTTGAATGCGACTCGTGGCGTCAGCGAGAGCTTTTTCCAGATGTTTGCATCTGCAGGTAAACAAAAACAAAGAGACAAACAATTACATAATCTACGGCTGAGTAAATGTGATTTCTAGATTCTGCTGGTCTGGTTGTGAAAAGTTCTGGTTGCAACTGGTGAAATGAGGCTGCCGTTACATTTTATTGTTGTAAGACCCCAAACAACAACAACAGGCTCACCTTCTGGAGTTTTCAGGAACTTTTAATATCTGTAAACTTGTTAGAATCATATTTATCAGTCACTTATTTGTTTTATATTTGTGAATGAAAAGCTGTTTGAGAGGGAAAATAAATAGAAAAAAAAAAATGACGATACAAAATCACAAATAAATCAATTAATCAAATTGAATGAAAAATAAAAAAATCAAATGACAATAAATCAAAACATAATAAATAAAGAAAAAACTAAAAATAAATTGAATGACAAAAATAATTAAAATAAATAAAATATTTCTAAAATAAATAAAAAAGGCAATTTATAAAATAAAACAAATGAATAGAATAACTAAATTGAAAAGGAATAAAAAGAAAAAAATAAAATGACAAAAAATAGATAGAAAATAAATAAAATGACAATAAAAAATGAAACAAATAAATAATAAAAAAAAAATCAATCAAATTTAATGAAAAATTTAAAAAAATCAATTGACAAATCAAATAAATCAAAACATAAAATAAATAAAAAAATAAACTGAAAATAAATCAAATGACAAAATTAATTAAAATAAATGAATAAAATAAAAATGAATAAAAAGAAAAAATGACAATAAAAAAAATAAATAGAAAATAAATAAAAAACAAAATTTAATAAATAAATAGACTGTGAATACAAACCTTTGTGTAAGCGCCTGGTTGCTCTTCTCTAAATCCTCCGGCAGATCTCTGAGTTTGAGTTTCTCTCGCAGGATTTGGATCTCAGACTCGTAATACGCTTTCAGATCAGCCACATGTCGGGAGTGTTTCTCCCTCAGGTTCTGTCTCAACCTGGAGAAAGAAAAGCGCGGGATGGATGAAGGAAGTCTGTAACGCCCACCAGAGGAAGCAGCACGTCACACGTCTGCAGGCCAAACTTTCACATGCAGAAAGAGAATTAAAGCTTTCTTCTTCTTCTGTTTTCCACCTGAATTCTGTTTTACTCTTTAACCTGCTGTTTTCAGGGAGGATGTGTGGAATCAAGTGGTAGATGCACAAAATATAAAGTTAGAAAATATCTTTTTCTTACAGATATTCCTATTATTTTGGCTCTAGAGGCCTTTATGATACAGCCAGTGGACATTTCGAGGCTCTGCAGCACAGTTCGCCATCATCTCTGTGTGTGAGCCGTCTGCTAAAACAGCTTTCCAGTGTTGATGATAATAAATAATCAGCAGCAGCTGCTCTGTTCAGTCATGTCGCGTTTCCAAACTGATAAAACAGAGAAAACCCAGAGGACAGAAAAACAGAAAAGATTGTATCAGTCCTGATAAAAACCGTTTCATTCCATGAAGTCCTGCTAAACATCCTTAAAGTTCAGATCTAAGATGTGCTGGCATGATTAAACGGGATTTTAACGTAGCGCTGGGCGATCATGGCCAAAAATAAATATCACCATATATCGGGCCGTTCACCTCCGTAACGGTAAATGGAGGATAAACCTATAAACCAGCCAAAACAGACAAAAGCTACTTTTATTTTCATCTTATGAAAACAGATATTCTGCCTGAACTGGAACTTCACGTCACTTCGTGTCTGGTAGATCAACAGGTTCCCACCCCAACTTTAACAGCGGTATCAGCTGTGCGCGCTCCCGCAACGTGCGCGCTCCCGCAACGTGCACGTTCCCGCAACATGCGCGTTCCCGCAACGTGCGCGTTCCCGCAACGTGCGCGCTCCCGCAACGTGCGCGTTCCCGCAACGTGCACGTTCCCGCAACGTGCGCGCTCCCGCAACGTGCACGTTCCCGCAACGTGCGCGTTCCCGCAACGTGCGCATTCCGGCAACATGCGCGCTCCCGCAACATGCGCGTTCCCGCAACGTGCGCGCTCCCGCAACGTGCGCGCTCCCGCAACGTGCGCGTTCCCGCAACGTGCACGTTCCCGCAACATGCACGCTCCCGCAACGTGCGCGCTCCCGCAACGTGCACGTTCCCGCAACATGCGCGTTCCGGCAACATGCGCGCTCTCGCAACGTGTGCGTTCCCGCAACATGCGCGTTCCCGCAACGTGCGCGTTCCCGCAACGTGCGCGTTCCCGCAACGTGGGCGCTCCCGCAACATGCGCGTTCCCGCAACGTGCACGTTCCCGCAACGTGCACGTTCCCGCAACGTGCACGCTCCCGCAACGTGCGCGTTCTCCCGCAACATGCGCGTTCTCCCGCAACGTGCGCGTTCCCGCAACATGCGCGTTCCCGCAACGTGCGCGCTCCCGCAACGTGCGCGCTCCCGCAACATGCGCGTTCCCGCAACGTGCGCGTTCCGGCAACGTGCGCACTCCCGCAACGTGCGCGCTCCCGCAACATGCGCGCTCCCGCAACATGCGCGTTCCCGCAACGTGCGCGTTCCGGCAACGTGCGCACTCCCGCAACGTGCGCGCTCCCGCAACATGCGCGTTCCCGCAACGTGCGCGTTCCGGCAACGTGCGCGTTCCGGCAACGTGCGCGTTCCGGCAACGTGCGCGCTCCCGCAACGTGCACGCTCCCGCAACATGCGCGCTCCCGCAACGTGCGCGCTCCCGCAACGTGCACGTTCCCGCAACATGCACGCTCCCGCAACGTGCGCGCTCCCGCAATGTGCGCGCTCCCGCAACGTGCGCGTTCCGGCAACATGCGCGCTCTCGCAACGTGCGCGTTCCCGCAACATGCGCGTTCCCGCAACGTGCGCGTTCCCGCAACATGCACGCTCCCGCAACGTGCGCGCTCCCGCAACGTGCGCGTTCCGGCAACATGCGCGCTCCCGCAACGTGCACGTTCCCGCAACGTGCGCACTCCCGCAACGTGCGCGCTCCCGCAACATGCGCGTTCCCGCAACGTGCGCGTTCCGGCAACGTGCGCGTTCCGGCAACGTGCGCGTTCCGGCAACGTGCGCGCTCCCGCAACGTGCACGCTCCCGCAACATGCACGCTCCCGCAACGTGCGCGCTCCCGCAACGTGCACGTTCCCGCAACATGCACGCTCCCGCAACGTGCGCGCTCCCGCAACGTGCGCGTTCCCGCAACGTGCGCGTTCCCGCAACATGCGCGCTCTCGCAACGTGCGCGTTCCCGCAACATGCGCGTTCCCGCAACGTGCGCGTTCCCGCAACGTGCACGTTCCCGCAACGTGCACGTTCCCGCAACATGCGCATTCCCGCAACATGCGCGTTCCCGCAACGTGCACGTTCCCGCAACGTGCACGTTCCCGCAACGTGCACGCTCCCGCAATATGCGCGCTCCCGCAACGTGCGCGTTCCCGCAACATGCGCGCTCCCGCAACGTGCGCGCTCCCGCAACGTGCGCGCTCCCGCAACGTGCGCGCTCCCGCAACATGTGCGTTCCCGCAACGTGCGCGTTCCGGCAACGTGCGCGTTCCGGCAACGTGCGCGCTCCCGCAACATGCGCGCTCCCGCAACGTGCGCGCTCCCGCAACATGCGCGTTCCCGCAACGTGCGCGTTCCCGCAACATGCACGCTCCCGCAACGTGCGCGCTCCCGCAACGTGCGCGTTCCGGCAACATGCGCGCTCCCGCAACGTGCACGTTCCCGCAACGTGCGCGCTCCCGCAACATGCACGCTCCCGCAACGTGCGCGCTCCCGCAACGTGCACGTTCCCGCAACGTGCGCGTTCCGGCAACGTGCGCGTTCCCGCAACATGCACGCTCCCGCAACGTGCGCGCTCCCGCAACGTGCGCGTTCCGGCAACGTGCGCACTCCCGCAACGTGCGCGCTCCCGCAACATGCGCGTTCCCGCAACGTGCGCGTTCCGGCAACGTGCGCGTTCCGGCAACGTGCGCGCTCCCGCAACGTGCACGTTCCCGCAACGTGCGCGTTCCCGCAACATGCACGCTCCCGCAACGTGCGCGCTCCCGCAACGTGCGCGTTCCGGCAACATGCGCGCTCTCGCAACGTGCGCGTTCCCGCAACATGCGCGTTCCCGCAACGTGCGCGTTCCCGCAACGTGCACGTTCCCGCAACGTGCACGTTGCGGGAACGTGCACGCTCCCGCAACGTGCACGTTCCCGCAACATGCGCATTCCCGCAACATGCGCGTTCCCGCAACGTGCACGTTCCCGCAACGTGCACGTTCCCGCAACGTGCACGCTCCCGCAATATGCGCGCTCCCGCAACGTGCGCGTTCCCGCAACATGCGCGCTCCCGCAACGTGCGCGCTCCCGCAACATGCGCGTTCCCGCAACGTGCGCGTTCCGGCAACGTGCGCACTCCCGCAACGTGCGCGCTCCCGCAACATGCGCGTTCCCGCAACGTGCGCGTTCCCGCAACGTGCGCGTTCCGGCAACGTGCGCGCTCCCGCAACATGCGCGCTCCCGCAACGTGCGCGTTCCCGCAACATGCGCGTTCCCGCAACGTGCGCGCTCCCGCAACGTGCGCGCTCCCGCAACGTGCGCGCTCCCGCAACATGCGCGTTCCCGCAACGTGCGCGTTCCGGCAACGTGCGCGTTCCCGCAACATGCACGCTCCCGCAACGTGCGCGCTCCCGCAACGTGCGCGTTCCGGCAACATGCGCGCTCCCGCAACGTGCACGTTCCCGCAACATGCGCGCTCCCGCAACGTGCACATTCCCGCAACGTGCGCGCTCCCGCAACGTGCGCGCTCCCGCAACGTGCGCGCTCCCGCAACATGCGCGTTCCCGCAACGTGCGCGTTCCGGCAACGTGCGCACTCCCGCAACGTGCGCGCTCCCGCAACATGCGCGTTCCCGCAACGTGCGCGTTCCGGCAACGTGCGCGTTCCGGCAACGTGCGCGCTCCCGCAACGTGCACGTTCCCGCAACGTGCGCGTTCCCGCAACGTGCGCGTTCCCGCAACATGGGTCTGATATTAGAACAGCTGTGCTGCGTTTAAGGACCTGACGTGTGAATGAACATCACAGACACGGCTGGGTCTGATATAAGAACAGCTGTGCTGCGTTTAAGGACCTGACGTGTGAATGAACATCACAGACACGGCTGGGTCTGATATAAGAACAGCTGTGCTGCGTTTAAGGACCTGACGTGTGAATGAACATCACAGACACGGCTGGGTCTGATATTAGAACAGCTGTGCTGCGTTTAAGGACCTGACGTGTGAATGAACATCACAGACACGGCTGGGTCTGATATTAGAACAGCTGTGCTGCGTTTAAGGACCTGACGTGTGAATGAGCATCACAGACACGGCTGGGTCTGAGATAAGAACAGCTGTGCTGCGTTTAAGGACCTGACGTGTGAATGAACATCACAGACACGGCTGGGTCTGAGATAAGAACAGCTGTGCTGCGTTTAAGGACCTGACGTGTGAATGAACATCATGGACTCACAGAGACAGGACGACAGGATCCTCCAGGGACGAGGTTTTCTCCTGGGGAGGACCGGGCGTGCGGGGGCGCTGCTTCAGGGTGCTGGTGTGGGTGTTGCTTCCCTCCCCCTCGCTGGCTCGCCCCGCGGGGGGCAGGGCTGGTTTCTGTCCCGCTGGGAGACGTTTTCCCACAAGCTCTGCACCGTGGTGGGAAACGGTGCGCCGGCAGAGACGCTGGAGGAGTCAGAGATGCAGTCGGTGTCTCCGGGGTGGGGGCCGCTCTCCGCCATGCTGTCTGGGGTGACGGGGGTCCTGACTCTGGGGAAGAGGAGGGGCTGGGCGGTGAACGAGGGGCTGCTGAAGTGAGACGGGGACGTGAAGCCGGAGGTGCGGTCCGACTGCCGCGTGTTAGCGGCCGGGTCCAGGGTCAGCACCTGGAGGGGGGTCAGAGGCTGAGTTTAACCCCACCCCTACAGACACACCTGGTGATGACGGACACGTGACACTTACCTGGGGGGACAGCGGGCTGGACGTGACCGAACGCTCCCAGTCCGGCTGCTTACAGTCCCTCTGCTTGTTCTGGTAGATCTCTCTGAGAGACAGCCGAGGCTCCTGGGACGGGGTCTGGGACGGGGTCTGGGACGGGGTCTGGGGGGACCAAAGGGGGGGTGTCTGAACCGGTTCTACAGCACCACAGAAACTCAAATCTTACCAAGTAGATTCTCATCACACTCAGAAAAAGACAAAATCCCTCCAGAGGAACATTCCGGTCAGATTCAGGAACCAGATTTAAGACAAATCAATCTGATTAAAAAATCTTATCCAGAAAACTTTGCTTCTTCCAGCTCTGACCCGGGTCCGACAAGACCACGACGTAGATGGTGAAGAATGGAACAAGAGGAGTGTCCACAGATTAGGGATGCGCGGTACTGGAGAGATGACCGATATCCAATATGCCGATATTTTCAAACTTGTGTGGCCAATGCCCGATATCGGTACCGATATTAAAGCTGAAAAAAAAATAAGCAGTTATTGCTGGGCGGCTGTAGCTCAGGTGGAAGAGCAGTCGTCTTTCAACCGGAGGGTCGGGGGATCGATTCCAGGCTTCCCTAAACTACATGCCGAAGTGTCCTTGGGCAAGACACTGAACCCCAAGTTGCCTCTCGGGGTGTGAATGTGTGTGTGAATGTGTGTGTGATTGTGTGTGTGTTGTGTGTGATTGTGTGTGTGATATGTAATGTAAAGCGCTTTGAACGGTTAGTATGACTGGAAAAGCGCCACATACTGCAAACTGCAGTTTTGTTATCCGTTTCCGACACTTTGAAAAATAAGGGTGGGAAAAAATATTGACGCACTGAAATATCGTGATATTTTCATATGCCGATATCAAATCAATATTCCAAAACACGGTATCGATTTATTTTACTAACAAAATCTCGCAAGATTTCATCGTTCTGTTACAAAATCTATTTCGTTAATTCTCACGAGATTTCGGAACAGAACTATGAAACATTGCGAGATTTTGTTGGCAAAATAGACCGATACTGCGTTTTTAAATGTCAATGTGATATCAGCATATGAAAATATTGCTAAAAGTTTTTGTGAATTCTCGCGAGATGGTGTAGAATGGAAAAAGGTGATTGTCCAGAGATCAGGGATGCACGGTACTGGAAAGATGACCGATATCCAATATGCTGATATTTTCAGACTTCTGTGGCCGATACCAGATATTGATACTGATATTGAAGCTGAAAAAAATAAGCAGTCATTGCAAACAGCAGTTTTGTTTTCCGTTTCTGATACTTTGGGAAAAAAAAGGGGTGGGAAAAATTACTGATACACTGAAATATCTTAATATTTTTTCATATGCCGATATCAAATTAATATCTAAAAATGCTGTATCGATTTATTTTACTTACAAAATCTCACGAGATTTCATCGTTCTGTTACAAAAATCTAGTTCATGAATTCTCACAAGATTTCGTAACAGAAGATTTTTCAAGATTTCGTTGGCAAAATAGACCGATATCGTGTTTTTAAATGTCAATGTGATATCAGCATATGAAAATATTGCTAAAATTTTTGTGAATTCTCGCGAGAGATGGTGTAGAATGGAAAAAGGTGATTGTCCAGAGATCAGGGATGCACGGTACTGGAAAGATGACCGATATCCAATATGCTGATATTTTCAGACTTCTGTGGCCGATACCAGATATTGATACTGATATTAAAGCTGAAAAAAATAAGCAGTCATTGCAAACAGCAGTTTTGTTTTCCGTTTCTGATACTTTGAAAAAAAAAAAGGGGTGGGGAAAAATACTGATACACTGAAATATCTTAATATTTTCATATGCTGATATCAAATTAATATTCAAAAATGCTGTATCGATTCATTTTACTTACAAAATCTCGCAAGATTTCATTGCTCTGTTACAAAATCTAGTTCATGAATTCTCACGAGATTTCGTAACAGAAGATTTTGCAAGATTTCAATGGCAAAATAGACCGATATCGTGTTTTTAAATGTCAATGTGATATCAGCTTATGAAAATATTGCAAAATTTTCGTGAACCCTTGCAAGATTTTATAGCGGAACGATGAAATACCACAAGATTTCGTTAGTACTGCGTTGATACTGAGTTTTTAAATGCCCATATGATATCAGCATATGAAAATATCGCGATATTTCAGTGTATCGATATTTTTTCCCACTCCTAGTCTTTAGAAGTTTTTGAAGAAGTTTTTGTTTGTTTTAGACTTTAGAAACAGCGGGCTGATCGGTTAAATATCAGTTAAATATCGGTGGGGTGGCCGATGTCCGATACTCAGTTTCAAGGCTGATATAGGCTCATTTCATAGAGCTTTCCCCAATTCAATTTAAAAAAAGCTCTGAAAAAAATGCTCCTTAATAAGACTTATTTTCCACATGGGATTCCTTACTAAGTTAGTTCTGATGTATATAATCCCATTACAAGAACATCATTTTTATATGTCCATCTTCTTAGTAGCCACTGTATTAATTTTATTTGATGCTTAATTTCTTATGTAATACTTAATTTTGTATTCTTCTGCTGAATATAAAGGTGAGATAGTTTATAACCCTTTGAGGAGTTTTTATCTCACCTGCACAATCTACTTTCTTTTTGTTGTATGTTCTTATACTTGTTTTTTATGTTGTGCAAATAAAGGAAATGAAATGAAATGAAATAGGCCGATACCGATAGGGGTCCGATTATATCGTGCATCTGTTCCAGAGATGTTTCCTGACACGGTTCCATTCATAAATCCTGGTGCACGGTGAAAAAAAGGGGAGAACGTGTAAATGAACGGGTAAAACTTCTGTCTGCATGGGTGAGTATTAGCTTATAATCCCGCGCTCTCTGTAGATTAATAAAAACTCATCATAACCCAGATTATCTCCTGCCTCTGGTTTTAAAAGTGGGGCTGAAAAAGGCCTTCCCATGCTGGGTCAAACGGTTGGAAGTGGAAGTCTGATGTCCCTTCAGCAGCTGAATGATAACCGAGGTCAGGTTTTTCCTGCTTACCACCTTTATTACCGCTAAGTTTGGTAAAGCTTCAGACCGATGTTGGGGGGGCTGGGGCTTTGTGGGAGACCAGACTCTTATATTCTGGGACTGTCCCAGGTTAATTAAAGGGACACTGTGTAATCGGGAGCAGCTGCCTCGTACTTTTCATGCTGCGTTCGCGTGAAACCGGGCAGACCGACGACATCCGCTGCATGTAAAGTTATCACCGGCCTCTATGTGAAGACGTGGTCCGTCAGTTACAGTGACATCAGTCCACATCTGATTTGTTGTCATGGCGATGTCGTATTGTTTTCCCTGACCCATGTTTTACCGTCTTTCGCTCGGCTTCATTGATTAAAATGACATCTGGTTTGTTACCAACGGCCGTCTGCCCGACTGCACGTGAACGCAGCATCAGTGAGACGCTGGTTTCTCCCACTGCAGCGCGGTGACTTTTCAAAGGCATTACCTCGAACTGAGCTGAAAACTCCGGTGTGTCCGGTGAGTTTCTGTGTTTTCCTGCTGTCACGCTTCTCCCGAACGCAAAAACATGGCGATACGACATGGTGGCCCCCACCGAGCCGCCCCGCTCGATGTGTAAATGAATGATATGAACGGTGAATTTAGAACTTAGAGGAGCACTTCAGTTTGTGGATGGGGAGTGATTACTGATTAATGAAAAAACACTTTTGAACCAAATAATCAGTTTTTGTGAATAAAACACAGGAGAACTTACGCAATATCCCTTTAAGTACTGGAAAGATATAAAAAGTGAAAAAAATATGTCTAGATGTAGAAATTCCAGTAGAGCCAAACTTCCAAATGTTTGGCTGAACTACAACTGAACATGGACTCATTTCTGGTCGGATGCTCAGAAATCCAAAGATACCGCTCCAGCTGAACCGAGCTACGAATGTACACCCAGGATGGACTTTTATTTTCATTGTACCGCTTTGATATTTGTTTCATGGACACAGTGGTATAATCCACAGGCAACACACCTGGTACGATGTGACTTGCACCAAAGTTTTTTTTCAATGACAAGTGATAAAGATAAGTTTAATTAAAAAAAAAGAAGAAGAAAATTTCACTTGTTCCATTGGCAGAATTTTTTTTCTTATTACAAACAAAAAATAAGTTAAATTTTTTTGTAGTAGTTTGTAATAAGTAAAAAATTCTGTCAATCAAACAAGCAAAGTTTTCTTGATAAGATTTTTTAAAATAAGATGCATTTGTCTTAAAACGAGCTCTTATTTGTCACTGAAACGTTTCTCTTTAGGTGATCTTGTCTGATTTGGAGTGTGATGAGGCGAGCTGAGCAGTCATGATGTCACTCACCAGGCTGATGGAGGCCTCCTGCAGGAGGAGGTAGGCGCCGCTGTCGAAGCTGTCCGGCAGAGGACGGTAAAGCTCGCACTCGTTCAGACGCCAGTAGGTGAAGCCTGGGAGACAGAAGCGGAACTCAGTCCTTCCATCACATCCTCACTTCTCCGGATGTTTCTGGCACTGAAGAGCTCATCCACCATTTTACCACCTCTGCCATTCGTCCCTCCACCCCCCCCTCCCTCTGCAGGAGTCCCTCTTCATGCACGAATCACGTGCGCTCAGAGGCATGAAGTAAAGCTCGGGATGCACGAAGCAACTTTCAGTCTTTACAGATTTTAAAGGAAACTAGATCGTTTATCGTCGAACGATCTCCAAACTAATATCATGGAGCTGAAATGATTTATCTGCCATTTTTCTTCCCACACTTTCTGCTGCGATACTTTCTGCTGCGACACTTTCTGCTGCGATACATTCTGCTGCGATACTTTCTGCTGCGATACTTTCTGCTGCGACACTTTCTGCTGCGACACTTTCTGCTGCGATACATTCTGCTGCGACACTTTCTGCTGCGACACTTTCTGCTGCGATACTTTCTGCTGCGATACTTTCTGCTGCAATACTTTCTGCTGCGACACTTTCTGCTGCGATGCTGCGATACTTTCTGCTGCGATACTTTCTGCTGCGATACTTTCTGCCGCGATACTTTCTGCCGCGATACTTTCTGCCGCGATACTTTCTGCTGCGATACTTTCTGCTTCTGCTGCGATACTTTCTGCTGCGATACTTTCTGCCGTGATACTTTCTGCCGCGATACTTTCTGCCGCGATACTTTCTGCCGCGATACTTTCTGCTGCGACACTTTCTGCTGCGATACTTTCTGCTGCGACACTTTCTGCTGCGATACTTTCTGCTGCGATACTTTCTGCTGCGATACTTTCTGCTGCAATACTTTCTGCTGCGACACTTTCTGCTGCGATGCTGCGATACTTTCTGCTGCGATACTTTCTGCCGCGATACTTTCTGCCGCGATACTTTCTGCCGCGATACTTTCTGCCGCGATACTTTCTGCTGCAATACTTTCTGCTGCGACACTTTCTGCTGCGATGCTGCGATACTTTCTGCTGCGATACTTTCTGCCGCGATACTTTCTGCCGCGATACTTTCTGCCGCGATACTTTCTGCCGCGATACTTTCTGCCACGATACTTTCTGCCGCGATACTTTCTGCCGCGATACTTTCTGCCGCCATACATTCTGCTGCCATACATTCTGCAGCGATACTTTCTGCCGCGATACTTTCTGCCGCGATACTTTCTGCCGCGATACTTTCTGCTGCGATACTTTCTGCTGCGATACTTTCTGCCACGATACTTTCTGCCGCGATACTTTCTGCTTCTGCTGCGATACTTTCTGCTGCGATACTTTCTGCCGCGATACTTTCTGCCGCGATACTTTCTGCCGCGATACTTTCTGCCGCGATACTTTCTGCTGCCATACATTCTGCTGCGATACTTTCTGCAGCGATACTTTCTGCTGCGATACTTTCTGCTGCGATACTTTCTGCCGCGATACATTCTGCTGCGATACTTTCTGCTGCGATACTTTCTGCTGCGATACTTTCTGCTTCTGCTGCGATACATTATGCTGCGATACTTTCTGCTGTGATACTCTCTGCTGCGATACATTCTGCTGCGATACATTCTGCTTCTGCTTCGATACTTTCTGCTGCGATACTTTCTGCTTCTGCTGCGATACTTTCTGCTGCGATACTTTCTGCTGCGATACTTTCTGCTGCGATACTTTCTGCTTCTGCTGCGATACTTTCTGCTGCGATACTTTCTGCTTCTGCTGCGATACTTTCTGCTGCGATACTTTCTGCTGCGATACTTTCTGCTGCGATACTTTCTGCTGCGATACATTCTGCTGCGATACATTCTGCTGCGATACTTTCTGCTGCGATACATTCTGCTGCGATACTTTCTGCTGCTATACTTTCTGCTGCTATACTTTCTGCTGCGATACATTATGCTGCGATACTTTCTGCTGCAATACTTTCTGCTGCAATACTTTCTGTTGCAATACTTTCTGCTGCGACACTTTCTGCTGCGATACTTTCTGCTGCGATACTTTCTGCTGCGATACTTTCTGCCGCGATACTTTCTGCCGCGATACTTTCTGCCGCGATACTTTCTGCTGCGATACTTTCTGCTTCTGCTGCGATACTTTCTGCTGCGATACTTTCTGCTTCTGCTGCGATACTTTCTGCCGCGATACTTTCTGCCGCGATACTTTCTGCCGCGATACTTTCTGCTGCGATACTTTCTGCTTCTGCTGCGATACTTTCTGCTGCGATACTTTCTGCCGTGATACTTTCTGCCGCGATACTTTCTGCCGCGATACTTTCTGCCGCGATACTTTCTGCTGCCATACATTCTGCTGCCATACATTCTGCAGCGATACATTCTGCTGCGACACTTTCTGCTGCGACACTTTCTGCTGCGATACTTTCTGCTGCGATACTTTCTGCTGCAATACTTTCTGCTGCGACACTTTCTGCTGCGACACTTTCTGCTGCGATGCTGCGATACTTTCTGCTGCGATACTTTCTGCTGCGATACTTTCTGCTGCGATACTTTCTGCTGCGATACTTTCTGCCGCGATACTTTCTGCCGCGATACTTTCTGCCGCGATACTTTCTGCCGCGATACTTTCTGCTGCGATACTTTCTGCTTCTGCTGCGATACTTTCTGCTGCGATACTTTCTGCCGCGATACTTTCTGCCGCGATACTTTCTGCAGCGATACTTTCTGCAGCGATACTTTCTGCCGCGATACTTTCTGCTGCGATACTTTCTGCCGCGATACTTTCTGCTGCGATACTTTCTGCTGCGATACTTTCTGCCACGATACTTTCTGCCGCGATACTTTCTGCTTCTGCTGCGATACTTTCTGCTGCGATACTTTCTGCCGCGATACTTTCTGCCGCGATACTTTCTGCCGCGATACTTTCTGCTGCCATACATTCTGCTGCGATACTTTCTGCAGCGATACTTTCTGCTGCGATACTTTCTGCTGCGATACTTTCTGCCGCGATACTTTCTGCTGCGATACTTTCTGCTGCGATACTTTCTGCTGCGATACTTTCTGCTTCTGCTGCGATACATTATGCTGCGATACTTTCTGCTGTGATACTTTCTGCTGCGATACATTCTGCTGCGATACATTCTGCTTCTGCTTCGATACTTTCTGCTGCGATACTTTCTGCTTCTGCTGCGATACTTTCTGCTGCGATACATTCTGCTGCGATACTTTCTGCTTCTGCTGCGATACTTTCTGCTGCGATACTTTCTGCTTCTGCTGCGATACTTTCTGCTGCGATACTTTCTGCTGCGATACTTTCTGCTGCGATACATTCTGCTGCGATACATTCTGCTGCGATACTTTCTGCTGCGATACATTCTGCTGCGATACATTCTGCTTCTGCTTCGATACTTTCTGCTGCGATACTTTCTGCTTCTGCTGCGATACTTTCTGCTGCGACACTTTCTGCTGCGACACTTTCTGCTGCGATACTTTCTGCTGCGATACTTTCTGCTGCAATACTTTCTGCTGCGACACTTTCTGCTGCGATGCTGCGATACTTTCTGCTGCGATACTTTCTGCTGCGATACTTTCTGCTGCGATACTTTCTGCCGCGATACTTTCTGCCGCGATACTTTCTGCCGCGATACTTTCTGCCGCGATACTTTCTGTCGCGATACTTTCTGCCGCGATACTTTCTGCCGCGATACTTTCTGCCGCGATACTTTCTGCCGCGATACTTTCTGCCGCGATACTTTCTGCCGCGATACTTTCTGCCGCGATACTTTCTGCAGCGATACTTTCTGCCGCGATACTTTCTGCCGCGATACTTTCTGCCGCGATACTTTCTGCTGCGATACTTTCTGCCGCGATACTTTCTGCCACGATACTTTCTGCTTCTGCTGCGATACTTTCTGCTGCGATACTTTCTGCCGCGATACTTTCTGCCGCGATACTTTCTGCCGCGATACTTTCTGCTGCCATACATTCTGCTGCGATACTTTCTGCAGCGATACTTTCTGCTGCGATACTTTCTGCCGCGATACTTTCTGCCGCGATACTTTCTGCTGCGATACTTTCTGCTGCGATACTTTCTGCTGCGATACTTTCTGCTTCTGCTGCGATACATTATGCTGCGATACTTTCTGCTGTGATACTTTCTGCTGCGATACATTCTGCTGCGATACATTCTGCTTCTGCTTCGATACTTTCTGCTGCGATACTTTCTGCTTCTGCTGCGATACTTTCTGCTGCGATACATTCTGCTGCGATACTTTCTGCTTCTGCTGCGATACTTTCTGCTGCGATACTTTCTGCTTCTGCTGCGATACTTTCTGCTGCGATACTTTCTGCTGCGATACTTTCTGCTGCGATACTTTCTGCTGCGATACATTCTGCTGCGATACATTCTGCTGCGATACTTTCTGCTGCGATACATTCTGCTGCGATACTTTCTGCTGCTATACTTTCTGCTGCTATACTTTCTGCTGCGATACATTATGCTGCGATACTTTCTGCTGCAATACTTTCTGCTGCAATACTTTCTGCTGCAATACTTTCTGCTGCGATACTTTCTGCTGCGATACTTTCTGCTGCGATACATTATGCTGCAATACTTTCTGCTGCGATACTTTCTGCTGCGATACATTATGCTGCGATACATTATGCTGCGATACTTTCTGCTGCGGTACTTTCTGCTGCGGTACTTTCTGCTGCGATACTTTCTGCTGCGATACTTTCTGCTGCGATACTTTCTGCTGCGATACTTTCAGCTGCGATACTTTCAGCTGCGATACATTCTGCTGCGATACATTCTGCTGCGATACTTTCTGCTGCGATACATTCTGCTGCGACACTTTCTGCTGCGATACTTTCTGCTGCGATACATTCTGCTGCGACACTTTCTGCTGCGATACTTTCTGCTGCGATACTTTCTGCTGCGATACTTTCAGCTGCGATACATTCTGCTGCGATACTTTCTGCTGCGATACATTCTGCTGCGACACTTTCTGCTGCGATACTTTCTGCTGCGATACATTCTGCTGCGACACTTTCTGCTGCGACACTTTCTGCTGCGACACTTTCTGCTGCGACACTTTCTGCTGCGACACTTTCTGCTGCGATACTTTCTGCTTACTTTCTGCTGCGACACTTTCTGCTGCGACACTTTCTGCTGCGATACTTTCTGCTGCGATACTTTCTGCTTACTTTCTGCTGCGACACTTTCTGCTGCGATACTTTCTGCTTACTTTCTGCTGCGACACTTTCTGCTGCGACACATTCTGCAGCGATACATTCTGCTGCGATACATTCTGCTGCGATACATTCTGCTGCGATACATTCTGCTGCGATACTTTCTGCCGCGATACTTTCTGCCGCGATACATTCTGCTGCGATACATTCTGCTGCGATACATTCTGCTGCGATACTTTCTGCCGCGACACTTTCTGCCGCGACACTTTCTGCCGCGATACTTTCTGCTGCGATACTTTCTGCTGCGACACATTCTGCCGCGACACATTCTGCCGCGATACTTTCTGCCGCGATACTTTCTGCTGCGATACTTTCTGCTGCGATACTTTCTGCCGCGATACTTTCTGCCGCGATACTTTCTGCTGCGATACTTTCTGCTGCGATACATTCTGCTGCGATACTTTCTGCTGCGATACTTTCTGCTGCGATACTTTCTGCTGCGATACTTTCTGCTGCGATACTTTCTGCTGGCTGCAATACTTTCTGCTGCGATACTTTCTGCTGCGATACTTTCTGCTGCGAGCGATACTTTCTGCTGCGATACTTTCTGCTGCGATACTTTCTGCTGCGATACTTTCTGCTGCGATACTTTCTGCTGCGATACATTCTGCTGCGATACTTTCTGCTGCGATACTTTCTGCTGCGATACTTTCTGCTGCGATACTTTCTGCTGCGATACTTTCTGCTGCGATACTTTCTGCTGCGATACTTTCTGCTGCGATACTTTCTGCTGCGATACTTTCTGCTGCGATACTTTCTGCTGCGATACTTTCTGCCGCGATACTTTCTGCCGCGACACTTTCTGCCGCGACACTTTCTGCCGCGATACTTTCTGCCGCGATACTTTCTGCCGCGATACTTTCTGCCGCGATACTTTCTGCCGCGATACTTTCTGCCGCGATACTTTCTGCCGCGATACTTTCTGCTGCGATACTTTCTGCTGCGATACTTTCTGCTGCGACACTTTCTGCTGCGACACTTTCTGCTGCGATACTTTCTGCTGCGACACTTTCTGCCGCGACACTTTCTGCTGCGATACTTTCTGCTGCGATACTTTCTGCTGCGATACTTTCTGCTGCGATACTTTCTGCTGCGATACTTTCTGCTGCGGTACATTCTGCTGCGATACATTCTGCTGCGATACTTTCTGCTGCGATACTTTCTGCTGCGATACTTTCTGCTGCGATACTTTCTGCTGCGATACATTCTGCTGCGGTACATTCTGCTGCGATACTTTCTGCTGCGATACTTTCTGCTGCGATACTTTCTGCTGCGATACTTTCTGCTGCGATACTTTCTGCTGCAATACTTTCTGCTGCGGTACTTTCTGCTGCGGTACATTCTGCTGCGGTACTTTCTGCTGCGGTACTTTCTGCTGCGGTACTTTCTGCTGCGGTACATTCTGCTGCGGTACTTTCTGCTGCGACACTTTCTGCTGCGGTACATTCTGCTGCGACACTTTCTGCTGCGATACTTTCTGCTGCGATACTTTCTGCTGCGATACATTCTGCTGCGATACATTCTGCTGCGGTACATTCTGCTGCGATACTTTCTGCTGCGATACATTCTGCTGCGATACATTCTGCTGCGATACATTCTGCTGCGATACTTTCTGCTGCGATACATTCTGCTGCGATACTTTCTGCTGCGATACATTCTGCTGCGATACATTCTGCTGCGATACATTCTGCTGCGATACATTCTGCTGCGGTACATTCTGCTGCGATACTTTCTGCTGCGATACATTCTGCTGCGATACATTCTGCTGCGATACATTCTGCTGCGATACTTTCTGCTGCGATACATTCTGCAGCGATACATTCTGCTGCGATACTTTCTGCTGCGATACTTTCTGCTGCGATACATTCTGCTGCGATACTTTCTGCTGCGATACTTTCTGCTGCGATACATTTTGCTGCGATACTTTCTGCTGCGATACATTCTGCTGCGATACTTTCTGCTGCAATACTTTCTGCTGCGATACTTTGCACTCAAGCTTAAAGGTTATTTTGGGATGTTTTTATGTGAATAAGTTTATTTCTTTGATTCTTCAAATTTAAAAATATCGCAGAACAGCCTGATACAGTTTATTTGTGATACATTTATGTTTTTCATGCCTTATATTGTTTATTCATTCAGTGTTTTATACGTTGCACGACAGCTGTAAAGTTCACGTTTGTAGCTGATATTTATTCTTAATTTGAACATTTTGCATAAATTATACGGATGCACGATAACCATTTTTTAAACTAATATGATAACCGATAAATTTCAGCTCCTAAAGGCCGATACAGATTACCGATACTGATAACACATAATACCTAATTATACCAAATCAAAACTTCCAGCTGTCTCTAACCGCAGTGAGAAAAGCATGAAGTGTGATCTTCGGCCTGTGCGTGTGCGATCGGTGCACGCTTACCTGATGCCTCAGACGTCAGGCTGTCGCTCCTCCTCAGGGGGGGGCCGCTGCACGGCGGCCCGGCCGCTCGATGCTGAAACCCAGCAGAGATGAGAGGATCAGACGGGGCGGCAGCGGTGATGCCATCAGGACCCCAACGCAAACTCTGCTGAGCCGTCGGCGCCGTCCGGCCTGTCGGGACTCTGTGGCCTACCTGGTCCAGGGAGTCCGTGCTCTCCTGCAGGGTCGGCCTGCCGGGCCGGGGGCCGTGAGGACGCTCCTGGTCCTCGGGGGTTTCAGGTGAAGTCTGTCCCGCTTTGCTTTTCTTGGGCTTGAGCTTCTGTCTCTGGGCCCAGGAGGTCAGCTGCTGGTTGGTGCTGCAACAGATCAGTTTACCGTCGTCTGGGTAAATATGAAACTCAACGACAGCACGGTGTCATCATCTAACACATTAAACGTATCGTATCAGAGCCCTAAACGACAGCACGGTGTCATCATCTAACACATTAAACGTATCGTATCAGAGCCCTAAACGACAGCACGGTGTCATCATCTAACACATTAAACGTATCGTATCAGAGCCCTAAACGACAGCACGGTGTCATCATCTAACACATTAAACGTATCGTATCAGAGCCCTAAACGACAGCACGGTGTCATCATCTAACACATTAAACGTATCGTATCAGAGCCCTAAACGACAGCACGGTGTCATCATCTAACACATTAAACGTATCGTATCAGAGCCCTAAACGACAGCACGGTGTCATCATCTAACACATTAAACGTATCGTATCAGAGCCCTAAACGACAGCACGGTGTCATCATCTAACACATTAAACGTATCGTATCAGAACCCTAAACGACAGCACGGTGTCATCATCTAACACATTAAACGTATCGTATCAGAGTCCTAAACGACAGCACGGTGTCATCATCTAACACATTAAACGTATCGTATCAGAGCCCTAAACGACAGCACGGTGTCATCATCTAACACATTAAACGTATCGTATCAGAGCCCTAAACGACAGCACGGTGTCATCATCTAACACATTAAACGTATCGTATCAGAGCCCTAAACGACAGCACGGTGTCATCATCTAACACATTAAACGTATCGTATCAGAGCCCTAAACGACAGCACGGTGTCATCATCTAACACATTAAACGTATCGTATCAGAGCCCTAAACGACAGCACGGTGTCATCATCTAACACATTAAACGTATCGTATCAGAGCCCTAAACGACAGCACGGTGTCATCATCTAACACATTAAACGTATCGTATCAGAGCCCTAAACGACAGCACGGTGTCATCATCTAACACATTAAACGTATCGTATCAGAGCCCTAAACGACAGCACGGTGTCATCATCTAACACATTAAACGTATCGTATCAGAGCCCTAAACGACAGCACGGTGTCATCATCTAACACATTAAACGTATCGTATCAGAGCCCTAAACGACAGCACGGTGTCATCATCTAACACATTAAACGTATCGTATCAGAGCCCTAAACGACAGCACGGTGTCATCATCTAACACATTAAACGTATCGTATCAGAGCCCTAAACGACAGCACGGTGTCATCATCTAACACATTAAACGTATCGTATCAGAACCCTAAACGACAGCACGGTGTCATCATCTAACACATTAAACGTATCGTATCAGAGCCCTAAACGACAGCACGGTGTCATCATCTAACACATTAAACGTATCGTATCAGAGCCCTAAACGACAGCACGGTGTCATCATCTAACACATTAAACGTATCGTATCAGAGCCCTAAACGACAGCACGGTGTCATCATCTAACACATTAAACGTATCGTATCAGAGCCCTAAACGACAGCACGGTGTCATCATCTAACACATTAAACGTATCGTATCAGAGCCCTAAACGACAGCACGGTGTCATCATCTAACACATTAAACGTATCGTATCAGAGCCCTAAACGACAGCACGGTGTCATCATCTAACACATTAAACGTATCGTATCAGAGCCCTAAACGACAGCACGGTGTCATCATCTAACACATTAAACGTATCGTATCAGAGCCCTAAACGACAGCACGGTGTCATCATCTAACACATTAAACGTATCGTATCAGAGCCCTAAACGACAGCACGGTGTCATCATCTAACACATTAAACGTATCGTATCAGAGCCCTAAACGACAGCACGGTGTCATCATCTAACACATTAAACGTATCGTATCAGAGCCCTAAACGACAGCACGGTGTCATCATCTAACACATTAAGCGTATCGTATCAGAGCCTAAACGACAGCACGGTGTCATCATCTAACACATTAAACGTATCGTATCAGAGCCCTAAACGACAGCACGGTGTCATCATCTAACACATTAAACGTATCGTATCAGAGCCCTAAACGACAGCACGGTGTCATCATCTAACACATTAAACGTATCGTATCAGAGCCCTAAACGACAGCACGGTGTCATCATCTAACACATTAAACGTATCGTATCAGAGCCCTAAACGACAGCACGGTGTCATCATCTAACACATTAAACGTATCGTATCAGAGCCCTAAACGACAGCACGGTGTCATCATCTAACACATTAAACGTATCGTATCAGAGCCCTAAACGACAGCACGGTGTCATCATCTAACACATTAAACGTATCGTATCAGAGCCCTAAACGACAGCACGGTGTCATCATCTAACACATTAAACGTATCGTATCAGAGCCCTAAACGACAGCACGGTGTCATCATCTAACACATTAAACGTATCGTATCAGAGCCCTAAACGACAGCACGGTGTCATCATCTAACACATTAAACGTATCGTATCAGAGCCCTAAACGACAGCACGGTGTCATCATCTAACACATTAAACGTATCGTATCAGAGCCCTAAACGACAGCACGGTGTCATCATCTAACACATTAAACGTATCGTATCAGAGCCCTAAACGACAGCACGGTGTCATCATCTAACACATTAAACGTATCGTATCAGAGCCCTAAACGACAGCACGGTGTCATCATCTAACACATTAAACGTATCGTATCAGAGCCCTAAACGACAGCACGGTGTCATCATCTAACACATTAAACGTATCGTATCAGAGCCCTAAACGACAGCACGGTGTCATCATCTAACACATTAAACGTATCGTATCAGAGCCCTAAACGACAGCACGGTGTCATCATCTAACACATTAAACGTATCGTATCAGAGCCCTAAACGACAGCACGGTGTCATCATCTAACACATTAAACGTATCGTATCAGAGCCCTAAACGACAGCACGGTGTCATCATCTAACACATTAAACGTATCGTATCAGAGCCCTAAACGACAGCACGGTGTCATCATCTAACACATTAAACGTATCGTATCAGAGCCCTAAACGACAGCACGGTGTCATCATCTAACACATTAAACGTATCGTATCAGAGCCCTAAACGACAGCACGGTGTCATCATCTAACACATTAAACGTATCGTATCAGAGCCTAAACGACAGCACGGTGTCATCATCTAACACATTAAACGTATCGTATCAGAGCCCTAAACGACAGCACGGTGTCATCATCTAACACATTAAACGTATCGTATCAGAGCCCTAAACGACAGCACGGTGTCATCATCTAACACATTAAACGTATCGTATCAGAGCCCTAAACGACAGCACGGTGTCATCATCTAACACATTAAACGTATCGTATCAGAGCCCTAAACGACAGCACGGTGTCATCATCTAACACATTAAACGTATCGTATCAGAGCCCTAAACGACAGCACGGTGTCATCATCTAACACATTAAACGTATCGTATCAGAGCCCTAAACGACAGCACGGTGTCATCATCTAACACATTAAACGTATCGTATCAGAGCCCTAAACGACAGCACGGTGTCATCATCTAACACATTAAACGTATCGTATCAGAGCCCTAAACGACAGCACGGTGTCATCATCTAACACATTAAACGTATCGTATCAGAGCCCTAAACGACAGCACGGTGTCATCATCTAACACATTAAACGTATCGTATCAGAGCCCTAAACGACAGCACGGTGTCATCATCTAACACATTAAACGTATCGTATCAGAGCCCTAAACGACAGCACGGTGTCATCATCTAACACATTAAACGTATCGTATCAGAGCCCTAAACGACAGCACGGTGTCATCATCTAACACATTAAACGTATCGTATCAGAGCCCTAAACGACAGCACGGTGTCATCATCTAACACATTAAACGTATCGTATCAGAGCCCTAAACGACAGCACGGTGTCATCATCTAACACATTAAACGTATCGTATCAGAGCCCTAAACGACAGCACGGTGTCATCATCTAACACATTAAACGTATCGTATCAGAGTCCTAAACGACAGCACGGTGTCATCATCTAACACATTAAACGTATCGTATCAGAGCCCTAAACGACAGCACGGTGTCATCATCTAACACATTAAACGTATCGTATCAGAGCCCTAAACGACAGCACGGTGTCATCATCTAACACATTAAACGTATCGTATCAGAGCCCTAAACGACAGCACGGTGTCATCATCTAACACATTAAACGTATCGTATCAGAGCCCTAAACGACAGCACGGTGTCATCATCTAACACATTAAACGTATCGTATCAGAGCCCTAAACGACAGCACGGTGTCATCATCTAACACATTAAACGTATCGTATCAGAGCCCTAAACGACAGCACGGTGTCATCATCTAACACATTAAACGTATCGTATCAGAGCCCTAAACGACAGCACGGTGTCATCATCTAACACATTAAACGTATCGTATCAGAGCCCTAAACGACAGCACGGTGTCATCATCTAACACATTAAACGTATCGTATCAGAGCCCTAAACGACAGCACGGTGTCATCATCTAACACATTAAACGTATCGTATCAGAGCCCTAAACGACAGCACGGTGTCATCATCTAACACATTAAACGTATCGTATCAGAACCCTAAACGACAGCACGGTGTCATCATCTAACACATTAAACGTATCGTATCAGAGCCCTAAACGACAGCACGGTGTCATCATCTAACACATTAAACGTATCGTATCAGAGCCCTAAACGACAGCACGGTGTCATCATCTAACACATTAAACGTATCGTATCAGAGCCGCGACCAGGCTTGAATAGGGGATTATCACGCTTACCGGAAGTTCCCGGTATTTGGACACTTCCTCTTCCGGGCCATGTTAACGACAGCCGTTCCTGCTCTGTTATACTGTTTAAATCGGATAAACTCCAAACATACTTAAGTTTTCATTCCTAGACTGAAGTGATACTGGATCAAAAGCTGGATCAAAGCGATCGATTTGCCGCGGTGAAGGGCCGAACTTTATAATAAAACACACGTTGTTTGTTGCCGGTGGGGCACGACACCGGTACTTCACAGCATGCTAGCATTAGCCAGCTAGCGTTTACTGACGTGCTTAACATTGTGCGTCTTAAAACACACAAACATCTGAAAATCGGGTCTGTACCCCCCCGTTTCCAGTGGAACAACTGGGGACTGCCAAGAAAGGAGACGCTTTCAGATGCTTGTGTGTTTTCAGCCGCACAAAGTTAGGCACGTTATCGAGCTGGCTAATGCTAACCTGCTAACACGACTGCGCAGTCTGCCGGCCACAAACAAACGTGTGTCGTTTTATTATAAAGTTCGGTCCTTCACCGCGGCGAATCGGTCGTTTTGATCCACTTCTTCCTCAGCATCACTTCAGTCTGGAATGAAAACGGCATTGGCGTTTATCCGATTTACAAAGTTTAACAGAGTAGTAGCTGGCGGACTACTGTTAGCAGGTTAGCATTAGCCAGCTCGATGACGTGCCTAACTTTGTGCGGCTGAAAACACACAAGCATCTGAAAGCGTCTCCTTTCTTGGCAGTCCCCAGTTGTTCCACTGGAAACGGGGGGGTACAGACCCGATTTTCAGATGTTTGTGTGTTTTAAGACGCACAAAGTTAAGCACGTCGGTAAACGCTAGCTGGCTAATGCTAGCATGCCGGTGTTGTGCCCCACCGGCTGCAAACAAACATGCTACGTTGTTTTATTATAAAGTTCGGCCCTTCACTCTGGAGAATCGCTTTGATCCACTTCTTCCTTAGTATCACTTCAGTCTGGAATCCGTGAAAATTTCAGTAGGGTTGGTGTTTATTCACGTTATCTACGAAGTAAAGCAGGGACATTGAACTGAACCGGAAGTGGGCCGTCTAAGTGTTTCAAACCGGAAGTTCGGAACACGGAAGCGTGATAATCCCCTATTATGACAGTATTTACAGCCTGATGGACAACAGTCCCCAAATAAATCATTGTAGCAGCAAACACAGAGGTCTCTGAGCAACACAGCAGTGATGATGATGTTTCTATGATGAAGGTGGGATAAATAATGGTGGATCTACCAGATAGTGAATAAACACATTTAGTGGTGGATTATAAACCTGCTGGACGGATAGAAATGCTGGAAAACCTCCGTACACACGACCGCTCCTGAGACATGATGATGATGATGATGGAAGAGAGACTTCGGGACACTGGGGATGGAGTTTTAAAAGTTTGTGGTGTTTTCAGATGTTTTTGTTTTTAAGTTGATCAGTTCAGAAGATTCGGATGATATGGAAAGCTGGAAAGTTTTACGTGTAAACCTGAATCGACACACAGCTCCGGTCACAATGGCCAGCTGGAAATGAGGGGAAAAAACTCCCAACTGCTCCTTTAAAGCTTCTCTGTTAGCAAAGGAAGCCAGAACAGAAGCCAGAACAGACTGAACAGAAAAGAACAGAAACTCAGAACAGAAGCCAGAACAGCTTCTCAGTTAGAAAAGGAAACCAGAACAGAAGCCAGAACAGAAACCAGAACAGAAACCAGAACAGAAACCAGAACAGAAGCCAGAACAGAAACCAGAACAGAAGCCAGAACAGAAACCAGAACAGAAACCAGAACAGAAACCAGAACAGAAACCAGAACAGAAACCAGAACAGAAACCAGAACAGAAGCCAGAACAGAAACCAGAACAGAAGCCAGAACAGAAGCCAGAACAGAAGCCAGAACAGAAACCAGAACAGAAACCAGAACAGAAACCAGAACACAGAAACCAGAACAGAAACCAGAACAGAAGCCAGAACAGAAACCAGAACAGAAACCAGAACAGAAACCAGAACAGAAGCCAGAACAGAAACCAGAACAGAAACCAGAACAGAAGCCAGAACAGAAGCCAGAACAGAAACCAGAACAGAAACCAGAACAGAAACCAGAACAGAAACCAGAACAGAAGCCAGAACAGAAGCCAGAACAGAAACCAGAACAGAAACCAGAACAGAAACCAGAACAGAAGCCAGAACAGAAACCAGAACAGAAACCAGAACAGAAGCCAGAACAGAAACCAGAACAGAAGCCAGAACAGAAGCCAGAACAGAAACCAGAACAGAAGCCAGAACAGAAGCCAGAACAGAAACCAGAACAGAAACCAGAACAGAAACCAGAACAGAAGCCAGAACAGAAACCAGAACAGAAGCCAGAACAGAAACCAGAACAGAAGCCAGAACAGAAACCAGAACAGAAACCAGAACAGAAACCAGAACAGAAGCCAGAAAAAGAACAGAAGCCAGAACAGAAACCAGAACAGAAACCAGAACAGAAACCAGAACAGAAGCCAGAACAGAAGCCAGAACAGAAACCAGAACAGAAACCAGAACAGAAGCCAGAACAGAAACCAGAACAGAAGCCAGAACAGAAGCCAGGAGAGCCAGAACAGAAACCAGAACAGAAACCAGAGACGAACAGAAGCCAGAACAGAAACCAGAACAGAAGCCAGGAAAGAGCAAGAACAGAAGCCAGAACAGAAACCAGAGAACAGAAACCAGGAACAGGAACCAGCAGCAGAGGAGAGAACAGAAACCAGAACAGAAGCCAGAACAGAACCAGAACAGAAGCCAGAACAGAAACCAGAACAGAAACCAGAACAGAAGCCAGAAGAGAAACCAGAACAGAAACAGGCAGAACAGTAAGCCAGAACAGAAGCCAGGGAACAGAAACCAGAACAGAGCCCGAAGAAACCAGAACAGAAGCCAGAACAGAAACCAGAACAGAAACCAGAACAGAAACCAGAACAGAAGACAGAAACCAGAACAGAAGCCAGAACAGAAACCAGAACAGAAGCCAGAACAGAAACCAGAACAGAAGCGACCAGAACAGAAACCAGGGCGGAACAGAAACCAGGAACAGAAGCCAGAACAGAAACCAGAACAGAAACCAGAACAGAAACCAGAACAGAAAGAACAGAAACAGAACAGAAACAGAACAGAAGCCAGAACAGAAACCAGAACAGAAACCAGAACAGAAACCAGAACAGAAACCAGAACAGAAACCAGAACAGAAGCCAGAACAGAAACCAGAACAGAAACCAGAACAGAAACCAGAACAGAAGCCAGAACAGAAACCAGAACAGAAACCAGAACAGAAGCCAGAACAGAAGCGCTGTGTGACTGTTAGCAGCTCAGGCGGAGCCGCTCCAGATGCTGAGTCTGATCTTCCAGGCTGGAAGCTGTGCAGCTGTTTCTGAGGACGCTGGAGCAGATGTTTGCTTCAACCTGGAGGGTGTTTGCACACGTGTGTGTGTGTGTGCGAGTGTGTGTATGTGCATGTGTGTGTGTGTGTGCGCATGTGCGTGTGTGTGTGCATGTGCGTGTGTGTGTGAGTGTGTGCTGAAGACCTCTGGCGTACCCCGGGGTTTTCTGCTGGTACACTGAGGGATCAGGATCTTTCACCTCCACCATCTTCTGATTGGCGAGTTGCCGGCAGCCAATCACGGCCATCTCTGCGTCCTCCTGGAGGTTGCTGCCCCACCGATGCTTCTCCCCGTCGGGACCGTCGGGACCGTCCTCCGCGTCCGGCCCCGGGGACTCGGCCGGCTCCAGGCCGGTCTCCCAGGCGGACAGGGTCCCGTACCCGCTGCTGAGCACGGTGGTGGCCCGCTCCTCCCTCTGGTTGGCGTCCTCCGATCTGAGCAGTGGCGGTGAAGGGGAGCTAAAAGGCGTGTGCACGGGCACGGTCAGGCCGTCATTGTCACTTGGCACGTTTTTGAGGGCCGAGCAGCCCCCGGGGAGCAGAGGGAAGATGTAGTCCTTGGTGTCCGTGGTGCTCGTGGTCATCGGGGTGGGGGAGAAGTCGGCGTGTGGGTGGATGCTGGCCTGCCGGTTCTGGAGCTGAACCAAAGCCTTAATTTCATCCTGAATCAGCTGAGAGAAGCATGTGATTATTGGGCGGGGGGAAAGCAGCAGGTGGAGCAGCCAATGAGGCGCTGCCTTACCTGGATTTGGCACTGGTACTGCTCCTGCTGGGCCAGGATCTGCTCCTGGTACTGCTTCTCCACCAGCTGGAACAGGTGCAGCCATCGCCCCTGTTCAGGAGAGAACAGCAAGCCGTTACCGGAGCTGGAGCAGAGCCGCAACCCCCCCCCCTCATCGGTATCGGCCTATATCACCCCACCGATATTTAACCGATGTTTAACTGATCAGGCTGCTGTTTCTAAAGTCTAAAAACCCCCAAAAACTTCATTTGTGTAAATAACCAAATATTAGGGCTGTATCGATACACTGAAATATCGCGATATTTTCATATGCAGATTTCATATTGATATTTGAAAACGCGATATTGATCTATTTGACTCGCAAAATTTCATAAAAACCCATGAGATTTTGTAACAAAACGACAATCTCGCGAGATTTCATTAGTAAAATAGATCAATACCGCGTTTTTTAAAATGTCGATATGATATCAGCATATGAAAATATCACAATATTTCAGTGTATCTATATTTTTTAACCACCCCTACTAAATATCCCCTGTTCTTGGGTTGTTTTTTTCCTCAGGGAGAAGAACATCCAGGTGGTTCTAGGATATCACACACATTTCCTGTTTCAGTTTGACTTGTTCCACATAAACACAAAATATTACATCATTTGTTTTTCAGCTTTAACATCGGTATTAATATCGGTTATCGGCCACATGAGTTTTAAAATATCGGCATATCAGATATCGGCCAAAATTCCAATATTGTGCATCCCTACTAAATCCACATAACTGTTCCTACTGCTGACCGTCATCTACTGCAGAAGTCTCAAACCAACTAAACTAAAACAGCCACCACCATCCTGGCATCCAATCAGGAGAAGGCAGGTAGAATCCTTAATGAGCAGATGTGGATCTCACTTTCCTGATCTGCACACAAATAATCCCAGAGAATAAATCTGAGCAAACGCGAGCACATGCAGCTGAACGACATCATCATTCAGACGTTAACACGTTCCAGATTCACCTGAAATGCACAAATGCTGAATTATTCACAGCGACTTCATCCAGTTCTGGTGTGTGACAGATGTTAGAGGTCCCAGCATGCCGGATGTTTGCAGCTGCAGAAGAAGAGCTGCAAACGATGATGAAGATGCTCGTGTGGAATCACATCAGGTGATGCCAGAATAAACGGATGCTTTATTTTTAACACATTAAGACAAAATAAATGAATGAACAGTAAAGAAAAGCCAGATTAAATCTATGTGAGACAGACAGGTGTAAATAAACCAGTAATACTTCTCCCTTCCTGTGTAGACTGGCCATATTTCTAACTAGTTAGCTAATACTTTTTATTTAAACAAACCCATAACAACCAAACATTTGTACAACATGTAGTGGAAACCAGCTGAAGTCCCTCCTCTGTCCTGTGCTTGGACGTTGCTCTCAGACCGTCCCACAACTTCTAAACTTTCAGCGTCGTACGGAAGCAGAGATGCTTTTAAGTTTAAAGTCGCACCTCAAATCACGATCCCTTCCCCTTAAAAACACCGTTTAATATGTTTTAGAGGAATAACACGTTTATTCCCTCCTCCACTGTGAAACTAACCAGATCTGGAAATTTCAGGGATGCACGATAATCGAATTTTGGCCGATATCCGACATGACAATATTTTATACCTCATGTGACCAATGACAGATATCGAAACCGATATAAAAAAAATAAGTAGTCTTTGCAAATCGCAGTTTTGTCATCTGTTTCTGACACTTTGAAAAATAGGGGAGAGAAAAATTTTCATACACTGAAATATCGGAATAGTTTCATATATAATACCAAATCGATATCGATCTACTTTACTTACAAAATCTAGCAAGATTTCATCGTTCTGTTACAAAATCTCACGATAAAATTTTGAGAATTCCCAGAATGTTTTCATGACAGAACAATGAAATATCGCAAGATTTCGTTATTAAAATAGATCCGATACCACGTTTTTAAATGTCAATATAAAAGCATATGAAAATATCACAAAAATGTTTTAATTCTCGCAAGATTTCATCTGTAAAATAGATCAAAACTGCATTTTTAAATGTCAATATGATATCAAAAATATTGCAATATTTCAGTTGTATCGATATTTTTTCCCACCCCTAGTCTTTAAAAGTTTTTGAAGAAGAAAAAGAAGAAGAAGTTGTTTTTGTTGTTTTTTTTTACTTTAGAAACAGCGGGCAGATTGGTCAAATATCGGTTAAATATCGTTGAGGTGGCCGATGTCTGATACTCAGTTTTAAGGTCGATATCGATAGGGGGCCAGCTATATTGTGCATCCCGAGTAAATTTTAATATTTCATGTATATCTTAAAGGCACACTGAGGAACATTGCAATTTTTTTTTTTTTAATTCTCGCAAGATTTCAGAACAGAACTATGAAATATCACAAGATTTTGTTAGTAAAATAGATCCGATACTACGTTTTTAAATGTCAATATGATAGCATATGAAAATATCACAATTTTTTTTAAATTCTCACAAGATTTCGTAACACAACAATGAAATATCGCAAGATTTCGTCAGTAAAACAGATCAAAACTGCATTTTTAAATGTCAATATATCAAAAATGTTGCAATATTTCAGTGTATCGATATTTTTTCCCACCCCTAGTCTTTAAAAGTTTTTGAAGAAGAAAAAGAAGAAGAAGTTGTTTTTGTTGTGGTTTTTTTTACTTTAGAAACAGCGGGCAGATTGGTCCAATATCGGATAAATATCGGTGAGGTGGCTGATGTCTGATACTCAGTTTTAAGGCTGATATCGATAGGGGGCCAGCTATATCGTCACAAACAATCCTTACAGCCCTTTTTAATCAGTGTAAATAATGAATATAATGAAAATGTACAGACTTTACCCCAGACGTCTGCACAGCCATTAAAATGAGGTGAAACTAATGATGAGGCTTGTTTTTATTCAGGACTGAACAGCTTCTTCTGCATATTTAATATGGAAAATTCCATTTTATCGACGACCATCACATCAAGAAACTTATTTTAGCAATTATTTCTATCAATAAATGAAATGGAGCGTATTTCTACCGTGGATTATGTTCAGATTATCATAAAAATGTAGCAGAAGTGTCCCGGACCACCTCTGAATATGGTCTGAGCCACAAGATCTTCATGCATTCGTCTGTCTCAGGTGTGTTCACACCTTTATTTCACAAGTCTGTGCAGCCACTCCGTCTCTCATCGAAAGCCCCGAACAGCGTTTATCTCCAAAGTCTGATGCTAAAAACATCATCTGCCCAGATCCACTCAGGTCCCCACAGACCGTCTGCCTGCAGCAACATGTGTGGACATGTCTGAGGACACAGACACTCAGCACCACATGCACCTCCCACATCCCATCTATCAGACTGTAAGGCCTGAAAATAAGCTTTCCCTCTGAGAAATCACGCTGAGAACTCACCCAGTTAATCAAACACACGGAGAAGGCGTCTGTGGGATATGTGAGTAAAAACAGGGTTTGTGAGGAAGCAGCTGTGCACCAACGGCACTACGATCCAAACTCACACCAGAGACTGACAACATGTGAACGAAGGAGCCAAAGTTCCTCAGAACCTGACAACAGTAACCAGAGAAGAGTTCCCCCAGGTATCGCCCCAAAACCCAGACCAACTCCCCCCAGGTATCGCCCCAAAAGCCAGACCAACTCCCCCAAGTATCGCCCCGAAAGCCAGACCAACTCCCCCAGGAATCGCCCCAAAAGCCAGACCAACTCCCCCAAGTATCGCCCCAAAACCCAGACCAACTCCCCCAGGAATCGCCCCAAAAGCCAGACCAACTCCCCCAAGTATCGCCCCGAAAGCCAGACCAACTCCCCCAGGAATCGCCCCAAAAGCCAGACCAACTCCCCCCAGGTATCGCCCCAAAACCCAGACCAACTCCCCCAGGAATCGCCCCAAAAGCCAGACCAACTCCCCCAGGTATCGCCCCGAAAGCCAGACCAACTCCCTCAGGTATCACCCCGAAAGCCAGACCAACTCCCCCAAGTATCGCCCCAAAACCCAGACCAACTCCCCCAAGTATCGCCCCAAAACCCAGACCAACTCCCCCCAGGTATCGCCCCAAAACAGACCAACTCCCTCAGGTATCGCCCCAAAACCCAGAACAACTCCCCCAAGTATCGCCCCGAAAGCCAGACCAACTCCCCCGCCCCGAAAGCCAGACCAACTCCCCCAGGTATCACCCAGAAACCCAGACCAACTCCCCCAGGTATCGCCCCGAAAGCAAGACCAACTCCCCCAGGTATCACCCAGAAACCCAGACCAACTCCCCCAGGTATCGCCCCGAAAGCCAGACCAACTCCCCCAGGTATCGCCCCAAAACCCAAACCAACTCCCTCAGGTATCGCCCCCAAAAGCCAGACCAACTCCCCCAGGTATCGCCCCAAAACCCAGACCAACTCCCCCAGGAATCGCCCCAAAAGCCAGACCAACTCCCCCAGGTATCGCCCCAAAAGCCAGACCAACTCCCCCAGGTATCGCCCCAAAACCCAGACCAACTCCCCCAGGTATCGCCCCAAAACCCAGACCAACTCCCCCCAGGTATCACCCAGAAACCCAGACCAACTCCCCCAGGTATCACCCAGAAACCCAGACCAACTCCCCCAAGTATCGCCCCAAAACCCAGACCAACTCCCCCAGGTATCACCCCAAAACCCAGACCAACTCCCCCAGGTATCGCCCCAAAACCCAGACCAACTCCCCCAGGTATCGCCCCAAAACCCAGACCAACTCCCCCCAGGTATCACCCAGAAACCCAGACCAACTCCCCCAGGTATCACCCAGAAACCCAGACCAACTCCCCCAAGTATCGCCCCAAAACCCAGACCAACTCCCCCAGGAATCGCCCCAAAACCCAGACCAACTCCCCCCAGGTATCGCCCCAAAACCCAGACCAACTCCCCCCAGGTATCGCCCCAAAAACCCAGACCAACTCCCCCCAGGTATCGCCCCAAAACCCAGACCAACTCCCCCCAGGTATCACCCCAAAACCCAGACCAACTCCCCCAGGTATCGCCCTAAAACCCAGACCAACTCCCCCAGGTATCACCCCAAAACCCAGACCAACTCCCCCCAGGTATCACCCCAAAAGCCAGACCAACTCCCCCAGGTATCACCCCAAAACCCAGACCAACTCCCCGGTATCACCCCAAAACCCAGACCAACTCCCCCAGGTATCGCCCTGAAAGCCAGACCAACTCCCCCAGGTATCACCCCAAAACCCAGACCAACTCCCCCCAGGTATCACCCCAAAACCCAGACCAACTCCCCCCAGGTATCGCCCCAAAACCCAGACCAACTTCCCCCGTGTATCGCCCCAAAACCCAGACCAACTCCCCCCAGGTATCGCCCCAAAACCCAGACCAACTCCCCCCAGGTATCACCCCGAAAACCAGACCAACTCCCCCCAGGTATCGCCCCAAAACCCAGACCAACTCCCCCCCAGGTATCGCCCTGAAAGCCAGATATGTTCTCCAGGTATCGCCCTGAAAGCCAAATATCCCCTCCAGGTATCGCCCTGAAAGCCAGATATCTCCTCCAGGTATCGCCCTGAAAGCCAGATATCTCCTCCAGGTATCGCGCTGAAAGCCAGATATCTCCTCCAGGTATCGCCCTGAAAGC
This sequence comes from Atherinomorus stipes, assembly GCA_023101725.1. NCBI lineage: Eukaryota > Metazoa > Chordata > Actinopteri > Atheriniformes > Atherinidae > Atherinomorus > Atherinomorus stipes. The sequence goes on from JALJCO010004648.1 coordinate 302,897, forward strand.
CAGATATCTCCTCCAGGTATCGCCCTGAAAGCCAGATATCTCCTCCAGGTATCGCCCTGAAAGCCAGATATCTCCTCCAGGTATCGCCCTGAAAGCCAGATATCTTCTCCAGGTATCGCGCTTAAAGCCAGATATCTCCTCCAGGTATCGCGCTGAAAGCCAGATATCTTCTCCAGGCATTGCGCTGAAAGCCAGATATCTCCTCCAGGTATTGCGCTGAAAGCCAGATGAACCGTGCAGCAGCGGCTCTCTGCATCTGTCCCTGTCACATCACAGCTTGGATCTGCAAACAGCTGCACCGTGGTGTTGCGTGGGGTGTTGAGGTCTGCAGATGTACGTGTGCGAGCGTGCGCATGCCTCCCTGTCAGGTGTGATCCACACAGAAATAAAAGCGACAGCTCCAAAACGAGGCTGCAGCTGCTGCAGCAGAGAGCCCCGGCTTCACTCTGAGTGTGGAGTTATAGCTCATCTAAACGCTGCAGCCAGTTCTCACCTCACAATCCTTCCAGATCTCAGGGTCCGTCTCCCCGCTGCTCTGGATTTCCTGCACCAAGGCCCTAAGGGTCTCCAGGGAGCTTGGGTTGATGAACGGGAGGTTCTTTCCTTGTTTAAATGCTTCATCTGTGCTCAGACACAGACTCCTGAAACAAAGTGGTGCAGAAACACGTCATGATTACTCCATTTCACAATTAATCACAGAATTAAACCCACGATTGATTCATCTGAAAGATCATTCGTGTACATTTTACATTTTACATCTGTACATCTGGTTTCTGGTGGATTCAGTTAGCCACTGTAACAAGGTACCTACAGGTAGCAGGGTTTCCCCCAGTGCTTTATAAGCCTGGCGGGCCACCAGGCTTATCTTGCCCCCCCCAGGCTAAGCACCATTTATTTATTTATTTCAAATAGTTTTCTTGTTTGTTTGTTTTTCACCAAAACGGACTATACCAAAGATTGCATACAAAGCTTATAACCGCATCTGGTGGATTGGGCACAATGGCGACATCTTATGGACAAGGAACACTTGTTACAGGTGAGAGGTGAAGTGCCACCCCAACTAAACCGTCCGCCATTGCGGGGGGGGGGCGAAGAAGAAAACGTGCATGTGCAACATGTACAGAACAGATGAGAATCGGACGTTTTTCTGCACAACATGGAGGAAACGTGGAAGGACGTCACATTCCTGGTTGCTGGAACATCAGAGGAAAACTTTAATGTGGTAATAAGTGAAGAAGAAGATCAAAGACATTTATTTCAGGAAGATTTCTGCTGTCTGACAAAACTGGACGTTTCTGCTGCTCAGTCCACTGATGTCAGTGTGTTCGTATCGGGGAGGAATATCGGCCAATCAGAGCAGAGGAGGAATAACTTGCTGCCACGGTGGAGAAAACACTGGATTTAATCCCCAACAACAAAAAGAAAATTATGGTGAACACTCATTAATTTGACAGTTTATTTCACGTATCTATGCTACCGAAAATGACGCACCGCATAACGTTCTTATGCTAGCTAATGCTAACAGAGACAGCTGTGGTGCTGCTGCGAGTTTTTGCCAGTGTTTACATGGTCGTGCGCAACCGGGTTATTGCTAATATCCCGGTTATGAAAGAGTTACTGGCTGCATGCAAACGCAGTGAATGACTCATCGGGGAAATAAAGTGAAATATAAATTTATTTGATCTGATCAGGGCAACGTTGTGACCAGAAAATAAAAATAATTCAGTTGCAAACACAAACAGATCAGGAAGACGGTGTCCTGCAGCCTTTAGTTTCATCTGCAGGACATGTGAAGCTACGTGGTCTGTACAGTCCTGAAACAATACCAAAAGCCAAATATGTGATAAAATAGAAAAGGAACCACCTTTGAAAGAGTTTAGTTTTTTTTTAAACTTTGATAAGTGATCATGAGATGTGCGTGTTATTCCAGTGTGGCGTCATTTAAGTCAGTTTCCGGAGATGAATAATAGTTTAAATTAATGCTCTGATGTAAAAAAAAAAAAAAAAAAACATTAAAAAAATGTCAGAATACTTTAGAGATCTCTGGATAACATACCTACAGGTTATCATGACCTTAGAACACTGTCCAACTTTGTAAATCCAGATATTCACGCTGTTTTCCATGTTGGCAGATACGAGGTCATTGGGACTGGTCCCCACCGTAATGGCGGCATCGCAAGGGCGCAACACACAAAACGCTCGTGGGATTAGTCTGTAATGTGCTAAACGCACTTATCGGGCCTCTACAGCATCACACTAGCATTGAGACGCAGCAAGCAAAAGCAAAAGTAAGGCATTAACAGTGCAAATACAATATACTAACAAAAGATAAATATATGATTTACCGATAGCTTTCACGTTTTTCATTTTGTAGGTTTGCCAATTACTGAAGCCTTTCAGCCAGAATGTATTTCAAAATTGTGCCCCATGTATTGTTTATAAATTATTAACACATAACAGTCACAATTTTGAAATTCCTGTCATTTTTCAACTTTTTTTTTCTTCGCAAGACCGGGCGCCGGGGGCCCATCGGTGGCGGTGGACCGCTGGTGGGCTTCTCCACCACCGGGCTTAGCAAGTTTTCTGGGGGAGACCCTGAGGTAGGGATGATACCCTGGAGTCGATATTTTAATAGCAGGTACACAAACAATTGAATTTCATATTTTTTTCAGTACGGAGAGACCAAAGTACAGATACAAGACATGCGGTCTGTTTCCAGAGTTTTAGGAAACGAGATGATGAAAGCAGCCAGATTCTAGTTTCTGTATCACATGATGGTGGTAGCCTATTAGATTCTAGCTTCTGTATCACATGATGGTGGTAGCCTATCAGATTCTAGCTTCTGTATCACATGATGGTGGTAGCCTATCAGATTCTAGCTTCTGTATCACATGATGGTGGTAGCCTATCAGATTCTAGCTTCTGTGTCACATGATGGTGGTAGCCTATCAGATTCTAGCTTCTGTATCACATGATGGTGGTAGCCTATCAGATTCTAGCTTCTGTATCACATGATGGTGGTAGTCTATCAGATTCTAGCTTCCGTATCACATGATGGAGGTAGCCTATCAGATTCTAGCTTCTGTGTCACATGATGGTGGTAGTCTATCAGATTCTAGCTTCCGTATCACATGATGGAGGTAGCCTATCAGATTCTAGCTTCTGTATCACATGATGGTGGTAGCCTATCAGATTCTAGCTTCTGTATCACATGATGGTGGTAGCCTATCAGATTCTAGCTTCTGTATCACATGATGGTGGTAGCCTATCAGATTCTAGCTTCTGTGTCACATGATGGTGGTAGCCTATCAGATTCTAGCTTCTGTGTCACATGATGGTGGTAGCCTATCAGATTCTAGCTTCTGTGTCACATGATGGTGGTAGCCTATCAGATTCTAGCTTCTGTATCACATGATGGTGGTAGCCTATCAGATTCTAGCTTCTGTATCACATGATGGTGGTAGCCTATCAGATTCTAGCTTCTGTATCACATGATGGTGGTAGCCTATCAGATTCTAGCTTCTGTGTCACATGATGGTGGTAGCCTATCAGATTCTAGCTTCTGTATCACATGATGGTGGTAGCCTATCAGATTCTAGCTTCTGTGTCACATGATGGTGGTAGCCTATCAGATTCTAGCTTCTGTATCACATGATGGTGGTAGCCTATCAGATTCTAGCTTCTGTGTCACATGATGGTGGTAGCCTATCAGATTCTAGCTTCTGTGTCACATGATGGTGGTAGCCTATCAGATTCTAGCTTCTGTATCACATGATGGTGGTAGCCTATCAGATTCTAGCTTCTGTGTCACATGATGGTGGTAGCCTATCAGATTCTAGCTTCTGTATCACATGATGGTGGTAGCCTATCAGATTCTAGCTTCAAATTGTCACATGATGGTGGTAGCCTATCAGATTCTAGCTTCTGTGTCACATGATGGTGGTAGCCTATCAGATTCTAGCTTCTGTATCACATGATGGTGGTAGCCTATCAGATTCTAGTTTCTGTATCACATGATGGTGGTAGCCTATCAGATTCTAGCTTCTGTATCACATGATGGTGGTAGCCTATCAGATTCTAGCTTCTGTATCACATGATGGTGGTAGCCTATCAGATTCTAGCTTCTGTATCACATGATGGTGGTAGCCTATCAGATTCTAGCTTCTGTGTCACATGATGGTGGTAGCCTATCAGATTCTAGCTTCTGTATCACATGATGGTGGTAGCCTATCAGATTCTAGTTTCTGTATCACATGATGGTGGTAGCCTATCAGATTCTAGTTTCTGTATCACATGATGGTGGTAGCCTATCAGATTCTAGCTTCTGTATCACATGATGGTGGTAGCCTATCAGATTCTAGCTTCTGTGTCACATGATGGTGGTAGCCTATCAGATTCTAGCTTCTGTCTCACATGATGGTGGTAGCCTATCAGATTCTAGCTTCTGTGTCACATGATGGTGGTAGCCTATCAGATTCTAGCTTCTGTGTCACATGATGGTGGTAGCCTATCAGATTCTAGCTTCTGTATCACATGATGGTGGTAGCCTATCAGATTCTAGCTTCTGTATCACATGATGGTGGTAGCCTATCAGATTCTAGCTTCTGTATCACATGATGGTGGTAGCCTATCAGATTCTAGCTTCTATATCACATGATGGTGGTAGCCTATCAGATTCTAGTTAGTTCCGTGTATCTAAATGCCACGTGCTGTATATATTTCGTACTTATTCACTCCTGCTATCAGCTGTTAATTAAAGCTACGTTTAACTTCGCATCAGTGCATCATCGTTTTTCACGTCCAGCTTGTCTTAGTTAACCCCGCCCACCTCGAATGTCAGATTGATCACTCAATTCTTCTCACAGAGACGAAGCTCTGCTCATAAATATGATCACGTTCTGCTCAGACTCATTATTTTCAATCAGGTGTGCTAGAACAAGGAAACATGAATAAATGCAGGACGAGGTTCTCCAGCTCTGCTGCACATGGTTCTGCTCAGGATCTGCAGCCCGGTTCCACTGGAAACGCTTTTTGCTTAAACTAACCGACAGTAAGGAATCTGCAACATCTGCACAGCTGATTTCATAAAGTTATAACTTTACTGCACATCAGAAATCAGAAACAGCTGCTTGTTGATGTGAAAAGAAATTTGCACAAATAAAGTCGTGCAGTTGTCAAGTATTTTGCCTCGTCTCAGTCATATCGCCGGTTATATCATTATCACAAATTTCATCATTTATATCGTGATAAATATTTTGGGCCAAATCGCCCTGCCCTAGTTTATATTTTGGCCAAATCGCCCTGCCCTAGTTCCCCCCCCCAAAAAAATCTGCATCTGTATAATTGACTGTATTAATTTCACAGATTAATCTCTGTCTAATAATGCGGTAATACTGACACCCCCAAAATAACTCATTCATTCGATAAATGTAGCCTCTATTTTTTATTTATTTCCAATGATCTGGCGACACCCCCCCCCCGTGTCAAAGCCAGCCCACCTGATCTTGTTGCATGCTGGTGTGATGTCCACAGGCCTCCTCTCCACAGTGCCCCCTGTTGTCTGGGAGGTGCTGTGTCTCTCCTCGGAGACGGCCAGTCCCGAAGCCGATGTCCCCTCAGAGGACACCAGAGAAGTCTCGCTCTCCTTCCCCACGTCCCCGTCCGGACTGACATGGCAGTGGCTCAGAGCCCCCGAGCTGGACACGTCCTCAGAGATACTGTCATCTGTGGACATGTTTATGGGCCCATGTGGAGGGGGTCGCTCTGACAGCTGGACACCAGAGGGAAGGGAGGGGGGGACAGTTACGTCTCTGAATAATATTTTCATGCATTCATGTTTGTGTTGCAGGATAACGCATGAAAAACAGGAGCCAAATATAACATGTAAATGTTGAACATTTGCATTCACTTATCATGAACTGCATTTCTGACGTCAGAGTTCGTATAACTAACTAACTAACTAAGTCAGCATCACTAACCCTGCAGACAGATCACATCTGTAAATGATGGCTTTCAGGAGACACACGAGCCTCATTAGCTGCTTTAGCTGCGGTGTCAGCCGCCGCCTCCAGCCGTCCTGGTCCGGTCCGGTTCGGTTCGGTCCGGTCCCGCGGGTTCAAGTTGCCCGTCAACTCCGCGGCAGAGAGTTGACGGGCAACTAACTCGTCTGGCTCCGATCGCTGCAACTAACGAGCGTTCAGACGGCTAGCTAGCTAGCTCAGTTTGGCTAAGTTGGTGTTATTACAGGTTTGTAAGCGGAGCGGGGGCACGCGACACTGCGCGCGAGACAACAGCCGCGTTTTAGAAAAGAAGCCGGAGACGCGGAGATGCTCCGCGGACCTACCAGTGGACTTGTCTCGGTAATTCATCCATATTTCTGCGGGTGGTCGGGCTGGCTAGCGGGGTGCTGGTTGGCTGCTGCACTGCAGTGTTCACTGCCTGCTGTAACGCGCGCAGCACGCGCCGCGATTGGCCCAACCGCGCTCTGAAATACAGAGCTGCGATTGGTCGCCACTTTCACTCAGGATTTCTATTGGTTGGTTGGAGGGAAGAAGGTTCACATCTGTTGGGACAAAATTTGACAGAGTTCCTCGAGACAGTGGTTTTCAAACTGGGGTCAGGACCGTAGATACCGATATATAATCGCGATTTAATATAAATATCAATGATCAGGATCCTCATGTGGGTCCCATGATCATTTCTGCCGGTCGAAAGACCACTTTGAAAAAAGAATGAATAAATATATATATATATATATATATATATATATATATATATATATATATATATATATATATATATACATATATATATATATATATATATATATATATATATATATATATATATATATATATATATATATATATATATATATATATATATATATATATATATATATATATATATATATATATATATATATATATGCAAAAGAATTTTGCAGTTCTTTTCAGATCAGAAGAGTGGTGCGTTCAGGGACAACTACTAAAATATTACACTTAAACTACAGAAAATTAATATCACAAATAGCTAATAATCACTGACTAATACGCAGTGGCAGGTTGTTTGTTACTAACTCAGTTTATCAAAATCAAATTGTTTATTTTAGATTTACTTTGCAGGTTATTTTATATAACTTGAAAAAACTAAATTAAATTACATTAAATTGTTTTTAAAGCATTGTCAAAGAACAAATCAGGGATTGACCGATACAGATTTTTAGGGCTGATACCAATATTTTCTCATCAGCCTCAGTCAATAGATGATACGACCAACATTTGGGACCGATACTGAATTCGACTCCCGTATTGATACAACGAAGGATAAAATGAAAATAGGGATGCATAATATTGAAATTTTGGCCGATATCTGATATGTCGATATTTTAAAACTCACATGGCCGACAACCAATTTCGATACAGATATTAAAGCTGAAAAAAATAATCAGTCATTGCGAATGGCAATTTTGTTATCCATTTCCGACACTCTGAAAAACAGGGGTGGAAAAAAATATCGATACACTGAAATATCACGATATTTTCATATGCCAATATCAAATCGATATTTAAAAACGCGGTATTGATCTATTCTACTTGCAAAATCTTGCGTGATTTCATCGTTCTGTTACAAAATCTCACAATATTTCATGAATTCTCGCGAGATTTCGAAACAGAACAATGAAAACTTGTAAGATTTTGTTCGTAAAAAAGATCGAAACATGCGTTTTTAAATGTTAATATGAAATCAGCACATGAAAATATCGCGACATTTCAGTGAATCAATATTTTTCCCCATCTCTAGTTTTTCTACGTTTTAAAGTCTGTAAAAAAGTTTTTTTTTTTTAAGAGTTTAGAAACAGCGTGCTGATTGGTTAAATATCAGTTAAATATCGGTGGGGTGACCAATGTCTGACACTCAGTTTCAAGGCCGATACCGATCGGGGGCCGATTGTATCATGCATCCCTAAATGAAAAGTAATTTTACAAATTTTTTAATATAAAAAAAAGAACAAAGAAACAAGACAGTTCGAAAAAAAAATTTCAAATAGAAACTTTAAACTTGTAATAAACTAATATATATATATATATATATATATATATATATATATATATATATATATTTTTTTTTCTCTCTCTCTCTCTTTTAAGTCTGTCAGTTATGCCATATGGGGGTACTGGCCGATACAGATTCCATCAGAAAACACAAATATCAGCCTAAAATATCGGCCGGCTGATGTATCGGTCTATCCTTCGTACAAATGATTGTTTTCAGAGGTTTTTATTCTGGTAAGTCATAAAAAACTCACAAAGAAACTGAAGTGGAGGACAAAAGAAGAAGTGAGAGCTAAAAAAAAAAAAAGCGGATGTGAAAGAGATTTCTGCGACATAATGAATCACCATGACAACCTTATTGAAAATACAATTTATTACACAGAGTAATAAATACATACAAAGATGCACGTACCAGCATTTTCCTTTTTTTTTCCTTTTACTACCAAAACCAGCGTCAACATGGATGATGCATTTGGCACATCCGTCCTGTTCCCACTCGGTCGTGTTATAAGGGCCTGAAAACAGACCAAATACTATAAAAAAAGACAGAAAAGAAGTTGTGTCTACGTCTGTACGAGCCATGCAGTCTCTACCATTAAACCATGCAAAAACCAAAAAGGAAAAATAAAAAATGTTTTAAATATGAAGTCAGAACAAAGATCCCAAAAGTGGGCGTGAGACCACGTGACATCGGCTCGTCTGACTCCCGGTAAAGCAGCTGTGATTGGAGAGTCCTGCAGACCCCCCAGGAGCCGCGTTCCCGTACGTTCCCATCCTTTGCTCATCGCTTCCTCCTTGCAAAGGAAACGCCATGCAAGTTAGTTTGTCATCAGTGGGACTGCAGCAGGGAGGGGGGCGAGTCTGCGGCTAGGACCGGGCGTTCCTCTCCGTCTCAGCCAGGCACTCGCGCACCAGCCCTCTGGCGTGGATTATCCCTGCAAAGACACGGAGAGCACGTTTGCACGTTTGCACGGGGAAACTGAACCGATGAGCTGATTAATGGCTCCGCCTCCTCTACCTCGCTTCAGCCTCTCCATGGCGCTCTTGCTTCCAGCGTACGTGGGCCTGATTTCCTTGCCGAGCTCTTCGATGATGGCCAGCAGCTCTGCATATTTGTTTTGAGGCACTTGGCTGCCGGTGGAGCCCTGAAGGAGCAAAGAGACGATTCATCACACTTTTCCTTTATATTTCTACAGATAAACCTCCGTTCTGGGGAGAAACTAAACAAAGGAAGAGACATAAATATGCTTACAATAGATAAATAAATATTATTACAATTATTATTATACTTAATCAATTATATGATATACAATTAATATTTATATAATAAATTATTTATATATAAATTTTATACATATATATATGTAGTAAGTAAGTAAGTTTTATTTCTATAGCGCCTTTCACAGACAAGAGGACGTCACAAGGTGCTGTACAGACAGAAAAATTAAAATACAAGAAAATAAAATACAAAAAACAATACAAGAAATAAGAAAAAGTAAGTAACTTTATGTATATAAAGTTGTGTGAAAAAAGTTTTTGCCTCCTTCCTGATTTCTTACTTTTTTGCATGTTTGTCACTTAAATGTTTCAGATCATCAAACTTATTTAAATATTAGACAAAGATAACACAAATAAACAGAAAATGCAGTTTTTAAATTAAGATTTTTATTAGTAAAGGTGAAAAAATCCTAACTTAAATGTCCCTGTGTGAGAAAGTGATCTTCCCCTAAACCTAATAACTGGTTGTTCCACCTTAGCAGCAACAACTGCATCAAGCGTTTGTGATAACTGGCAGTGAGTCTTCTACAGCGCTGTGGAGGAATTTTGTTCCACTCATCTTTGCAGAATTGTTGTAATTCAGCCACATTGGAGGCTTTTCCAGCATGAACCGCCTTTTTAAGGTCATGCCACAGCATCTCAATGGGATTCAGGTGGGGACTTTGACTAGGCCACTCCAAAGTCTTCATGTTGTTGTTCTTAAGCCATTCAGAGGTGGACTTGCTGGTGTGTTCTGGATCATTGTTCTGCTGCAGAACCCAAGTGCGCTTCAGCTTGAGGTCACCAACAGATGGCCGGACGTTCTCCTTCAGGATTTTTTGGTAGAAGCAGAATTCATGGTTCCATTTACCACAGCAAGTCTTCCAGGTCCTGAAGCAGCAAAACAGCCCCAGACCATCACACTAAAACCACCATATTTTACTGTTGCTATGATGTTCCTTTTCTGAAATGCCGTGTTACTTTTACGCCAGATGTAATGGGACCTCCACCTTCCAGAAAGTTCCACTTTTGTCTCGTCAGTCCACAGAGTATTTTCCCAAAAGTCTTGGGGATCATCAAGATGCTTTCTGGCTAAACTGAGACGAGCCTTTATGTTCTTTTTGCTCAGCAGTGGTTTTGGTCTTGGAACTCTGCCATGCAGCCATTTTTGCCCCCCAGTCTCTTTCTGATGGGGGAGTCATGAACACTGACCTTCATTGAGGCAAGTGAGGCCTGCAGTTCTTGGATGTTGTTCTGGGGTCTTTTGTGACCTCTTGGATGAGTCGTCGCTGTGCTCTTGGGGTCATTTTGGTCGGCCGGCCCCTCCTGGGAAGGTTCCCCACTGTTCCATGTTTTCACCATTTGTGGATAATGGTTCTCACTGTGGTTCTCTGGAGTCCCAAAGCTTTAGAAATGGCTTTGGAACCTTTTCCAGACTCATAGATCTCAATGACTTTGTTTCTCATTTGTTCCTGAATTTCTTTGGATGGCAGCATGATGTCTAGCTTTTGAGGATCTTTTGGTCTACTTCACTTTTGAGTTTTGAATTTGAGGTTTTCTTAAGCTGCAACTTCTAAATCAGCAACATCCAAACAAATAAAAGCTTGAAATATATTGATTTGCATATTATTTATCTATACAATATGTAAATTGCACCTTTTAAGTTGGATTATGGAAATACATGAACTCTTTCAGGATATTCTAATTTGGGGGGTAGTACCTGTATATATATATATGAAGAGTTCTTTTCCAAAACGAGTTTACCACCATTTAGAAAAAACAGAGTTAACTGCTTTTCGGCGCTGTCGGGTACAAACCTCCTATCTCCATTTGACATAATTAAAACCCTCTACATCATGTAAGTGTGATTTGGTGAAAATATTCAAAAAATAAATTAAGCGTTTCTATGCAGAAGCAGTTAAATCTGTGTTTTCTAAATGGTGGTTAACTCGTTTTGGAAAAGAACTCTTCATATATACACATATGAGCGATGCCGATAAAATAAAATGAGACAGAAAAACAAGAAAAAATACAAACAAGTGAAAGAAAATAAAATAAATTAATACATAAAAGAAAAACATGAAATACTGGTGGATATACAGGTAGTATTAAGGAGTTTTACTACATTTCTCAGGTTGTTCTGGACGTGGTCTCTGAACTACGATGAGACACTTCTGCTCTCATCTGCTTCTCATCCGAGAAATTGTTTTAAAAAGTGAAAAGCAGCAACACAACCTCTCAATTTTAAATTCTTCATATACGTTAATGATTTAAGAGCATCATGAAAATCGCTGTGAAGAACAAATGTTTCCACTGAAGATGCCGCGTGAACAACAAACTATTTCTGTTTAATATTTGTGTTTAATACAGTACATATTTGATTCTGTGTTGCTGCTATCACCTCTAAACTAGATTATTAATCTCAATAGGAGCACCTGGTTCAACGAAGTACAATAAAATACCTGTGAGAATCCCAGAGATGGAGGTCCATAGTCGCTGAGGAGGGGCCGGTAGGACTGCACCGAGGCCAGGTTAGCTGCTGCTGGAGACTGAAGGCTTCCAACTGCAGCATGAAAAGGCAAAATCTGTCAGCTCGCTGAAATTTCACTACTAAATATATAATACACACACACACACACTTATATACACACACACACATATATATATATACACACATACATACATAGTCGTCCTCAAAATTATTCATACCCTCCACTTAAAGAAAAGACTAAATTTACAATTGTAATTGAAATAATTAGAAACTAAAGACACTAATAATAAATAAAAATTTACAAATTTATAATTTATAGAGAAGAGATGTTGCTTTTGAATTTTGGTTTGAAATATATTTTTTAAAAACAGAAAAAAACTGTCCTAGACACATTAAAACACCTTTCCCATGAACAGTGGACCAAAATACCTGTTAGCAGGTGTAGCCGTCTGATTGGACGTTGCAGAAAACAAGTGTTGCTCAACAAAATTTTAGCTTCAGAGCCCCATCATGCTTGTTTCCTTGTTTTGTTTTTGTGTGTTAATTTTTTATATTTCTTTCGAACAACAATTAAAAATCAGTGTCATGATTTTCATAGAATTTATTATTACTTTTGTCAATTTCATCTTCTTTCGCTGACAGCTGACTTTTTTTTTTTTTTTTGGATGGTTTGAATAATTCTGAGGATGACTGTGTATGTAAAAAATATATATATATATATATATATATATATATATATATATAATATATATATATATATATCTGAAAGGGTGAAACACACTAGAATAAATCTATTTGTTAACAAAATCGCTGCGTAAATACTTGAAATATCACACGATATAAAAGTTTGGGGGCTTGGCAGCAAAATAAAATTGAAAAATAATTAAAAATAAGTGTTTTTTGTCAGTTTTTTTTTTCATGAACTGGGAAAAATCCTATTTGAAAAAGCTCAAAAGAAGAATCCTGATTTATTTCTGATGTCAGAGTATGACATGATGAGGTGGTTATTTAAGGAGATTTATGCTTTAGCTAGATTTATTTAAAAAAAGCCTAGACATTAGGGCAGAAAATATTAAAACATTCATAAGTATTCATTTTCTTCTTATTGTTCCATTTATTTTTAAATGCTTTCTTGTATTTTTGGTGATTATGTAAGAATGTTTTCCTGGGCACAATAATGTGCATGACACTTTAAACTAATTTTAAAAATGCATAAAATTAAATTAAAAGTCAAAGTAAATTAAATGAAGGCTAAAGTGTGATATTTTAGGTAGATTTAAAGCTTTAAAAGCGTCTGCCGCCGCTTTCTGACGTGTAATGACGCGCTTCCACCGCCAGAGGTCCTCGAAGAGACATAAAAACACGGAGAAGCAGATCAATCGGCAGCTCCGACCGAGGAGCATCATGGAGGAAACGGAACAAGGCTGGCTCAAGAAGACATAAGTGATACATTTTTGTCACCGTGTAACGGCACCCACGCGGCGGGACCGCGACCCCGGACGACGGAGAAGCACATTTTCGGAACCGCCGCCGCCTCGTTTCTCTCCCCCACCGTGTTTCTCCGCCGCCTCGACCCGCGCTCGCGCTCTTTTACATTAGTAATAATGGCGGATATGAATTAGCCTAGCTCCCAGGATCTGACCCTATATATATAACTGGACAAAAAAACTACAGACACGGTCTTTCTCCAGGTATTCTCCGAGACCCCGAATTTAACACTCGATTTAACGGACGGATACTCTGATTTCCCCCCCCATTTTCTGCTTACCCTGGTTCCCAGAAGTTCCCGGAATGTGCTGGTGGACGTTGGGTTTGTAAGACATTCCCAAAGACATTGTAAATTAAAGAAATAAAAATGACCCGAAATTCAGTGAAGCGTCTGTGTCTCACTTTTTGTTTACAACAGCGGCACCGGCAAATATGGCCGTCACTTTATATTGACACCCACCGAGCTTCCACCGCCGCCGCCATCCACTGCGGATCCGCCACAAAACCACTTTTAAACGCGATTTCCACCGGGAAGCCATGAAATCCGCGCGCGCGCTTCATCACATTTAACGCCATTTAGCAAACTTTCCTGCAGCTCACGCGCTTTTACGCTTTTAATCAACTATAAAACCTGAGTTTTAAACAGAATAAAGTTGCATTTAAACGAGTTTTCTGGAAAACGACTGTTTTGTTCATCTTAATTACTCATAAACAGACTTTAAATGTAGTTTTTCTTTGATAATTTAGCAGAAATAAGCGGTTTATACCTGTTTTTGTCTGAGGCGACGCGTCCATCGACACATAAATGATATAAACAGATGAAACTGAGAAAGCAGCCGATGTGGGAACATGTGGTCTCCTTCCATTTAAGATGAGTCTTTTCAGGCTCTTTATTTCCCATCAGTCCCTGTGGCATGGATGGACACATGCTGGCCCAGTGTCATGACCCGGACCCCCCTGCAGGGGGAGCCCCCATGAGGGGCAGCAACAATAGATGGTAGATTTATCATTTCTACCACCTGAAAGAAAAAAAATAAAGATTGCATATACATATATTTAAAATTTTAATCATATTTTTGCTACTTATTAAATATTTTTCTCCAGTTTCGTGTATTTTTTCATGGTGCAAAGCTACAACCTGCAGGATTTTTTTAGTATCACTTGGAAATTTGATCAATTTTTATTATTTGTCTATTTTTGATCCCTTCTTGTTCTGCTAATTACAAATAAAGAAATCTTTAAAAAGTGGAGTTTGAAGAAATAAAAAGGTTATTCTAGTTAACCAAAACTAAAGAAAAAATGAAAAAAAAAAAAACATTAACTGACATAAAAATGACAGTTTTTCTAAAAACAATAACTGAAACTATTGTGTCTTTAAAAAAACTAAAGTTATTTCAAACATCTTTAGTTTTTGTAAATATATTTAATACATAAACTCTCTGGGTTGATATGAAATCTATTTATATTCAGTCTTTTTACTTTGCTTTTATTTTGAGTGACTTTATGATGATTTTAAATGTCACATCAGACAAATACCTATAGTTTATGAAAATAAATAAATAAAAACTTAAAACTATGCATTTCCAAAAAAATAAAAACTAGCAAATCTGCTAAAAAAAAAAAAACTAGAACTGAATTGAAAAACTAAATAAAAACTGAAACTATTAAAAAACCCTAAACTATAATAACCTTGATCCACTGCGACTCTTTGGCACGAAGCTTTTTTCCTCATTATCCATCTGTGTTATTTTCTTTGCACAAATAAAGAACGTTTCACAGCTTTGTAAAGATTAACATCTGAGACAGAAACTTAAATGTGGATTTTTCCCTGCATTTAATCAAATAAATCCAGTTTTATTTGTATAGCAATAATTCATGTAATCTTGGGTTTCACAAATCAATTTCAGATTATTTAGAACAGTTTTGCTATTTTGTATAACCAGAATATTTCAAACTCATGATAGACCGATACATCAGGAGCCGATATTCGTCTTTTGCCGTTATGAAAATCAGTCGATACAGCGGGCGTGTTGGCCGATACACCCATTCAACATATTTTACTCTTTGTGTGTGTGTGTGTGTGTGTGTGTATATATATATATATATATATATATATATATATATATATATACATACATACACACACACATATAAAAATTCACATACATATACACACACACATATATAAAGTCGTCCTCAAAATCATTCATACCCCCCAATTAAAGAACAAAAATCATCTGTTAGTGAAATAAGTTGAAACTGACGAGTTATAAATTAAAATTCTATTAAAATCTTGACAATTTTGAATTGTGGTTCAACAGAAATGTTAAAAACAAACAAATATATAAAAAAATATACAATATATAAATATATAATATAAAAAAAAAAAAAAAACAAGTAAACAAGCATGACGGGGCTCCAAAGCTAAAATTGTTTGGGAAAGTTTTTTTTTAGTTGTCATTTCCAACCACAATTCAAAAGTGGTTTTATTTCACTAAATTCTAATTTTTTTAATTTATTACTAGTTTTAGTTTATTTGAATTACTGTTGTGAATTTAGCCTTTTAATATTTTGTGCATATACACACAGAAAAATATATATATAATATATATATACACACACACACACACACACACACACACACACACAGTATATTACAAGTTTGTTTTTATTTAATATACGTTTGCAAGTGCACCATTTCTTTTTTACATATTTAAGTACTTTGTTCTTTTATATTAAAAGTAGTAAATTACTTTTCATTGTATCCATGATAATAGTTTGGAAGTCAAATGCATTTTCGGCCCCAAATATCGGCAGGTTGTATCGGCTGAGGCTGATGAGAAAATGTTATCGGTCCTAAAAACATCTGTATCGGTGGATCCCATTTGAAACCGTCCTAACTTGAACTAAGTATTGATTATGCAGAATACGGGATTTCTCTGTCCGCGTCATACGTGACTCTGGTCTGCGCGCTGACATAATGGGAACCATGAGGGTAGAAGTATACCAAGCTTTATTGAGCAATGCACTCATTCATGTACAGGTAAAACTGCATCTTTGTACAACTTGTCAGTAGTGCAACTCGTGCAAAGAAGTGAAAACAACGAAAAGTCCTTCAAGTGTTTCACGTCAGAAGAGCTGATGGGCTGAGACTAAACGACGAGATCGCTCAGCTCGTGCACACGACATCCCAAAAAGACAAAACCGAGAGGATCAGGAGTTCTTTCTTTTTACAAGGTGCACGTTCATGATGGAGACCTGCCGTGTCCCCCACCCACCCCCCCCCCCCTCCACATGTGCTGCGTCAAGACGTCCAAATGTACAAATTATACAAACTCTTAAATGCATCATCAGTCAAGAGGAAACGCAGACGGCCACGAACCCACAGTTCAGGTTCACGGGCCCGAGAGACTCCGGGAGACTCCGGTCTTTCTCCCCCAGGAGACTCCGGGAGACTCCGGTCTTTCTCCCCCAGGAGACTCCGGTCTCTCTCCCCCGGGAGACTCCGGTCTCTCTCCCCCGGGAGACTCCGGTCTCTCTCCTCCGGGAGACTCCGGTCTCTCTCCCCCAGGAGACTCCGGGAGACTCCGGTCTTTCTCCCCCAGGAGACTCCGGTCTCTCTCCCCCGGGAGACTCCGGTCTCTCTCCCCCGGGAGACTCCGGTCTTTCTTCCCCCGGGAGACTCCGGTCTTTCTCCCCCGGGAGACTCCGGTCTTTCTCCCCCGGGAGACTCCGGTCTTTCTCCCCCGGGAGACTCCGGTCCCGGAGACTCAGGTCTGTCCCCGTCAGTCCAGGGGAACCGAAGAGGACGCCGGTTTGGTCCGAACTGCTCTTGAGAGAAGTCGGAGGCGTTGATCCAGCTGGAGACGGAGAACCGGGGCCGAGCGGATGCAGCAGAACGTTCCAACGTTCCGACGTTCCGACGCTCCGACGTTCCGACGCTCCGACGTTCCGACGTTCCGACGCTCCGGTCAGATACGAGTTTAACTCCTGAGCGGATAAAAGTGGGCTGAAGGAGAACTGAAGCGATCTGCTGGGACGTTCACAGATGAAAGGGAAAAACTGGAGGAGGATGAAGGTGATTGTTGCACCTGAAACTTGAGTCGCCGCCTGTAACTCCAGCAGCCAATCAGCAGTGAGCGCTGTGCCTGAGGAGGATGAAGAGCAGCTTCATCTCCAGCTCTCGCCGACATAATCTGAGGAACACCACGTTGGTGCAGGATGAAGGACATGGGGACGTAAACCAGTCCCGGGTCTGTGCAGACGCCTGAACGCACCACGGTCGCGTACTGAAGGCACGTTTGACACTCCTGGATGTTGGTAGTGACAGAGGACCAGGACCAGGACCAGGACTGCGGATCCGGACTGGTCCAGTGGCGTTCTGGTCTTGGTGGGTGAAAGTGCAGCTTGGTCCTCGTCTCGCTCCCTCGTCTCGCTCCCTCGTCCCGCTCCTGTCCCGGACGACGTCCAGTGAGTCCGTCTTCCATCACCCAGCAGGACTCGCTGGTCTGAGTCTTCAGACTTTAACAAAGTGGTTTTCATCCGTCCCCCTTCAGCTGGACCCAGAAAGTCTGCTTGGATCTGGATGATGTCTCAGAGTGGGTGAGGGGTAGGGGGCGGGGGGGGGGGGGGGTCTCCGTGGCGTTCTATGAACCCGACTCTGAATGTCAGAGGACAGGAGCGCCACCTGCCAGACGTCCGGGGAAAAACACGAACATCTGGAGACTGAAATAAAGAAACAGGTTGATCTGTACATGCGGTTTGATCCGGGTGGGGGGGCGGGGGTGCGAGAGGACGTGGGCGGGTTGTCCGGACTACGTGCCGGGGGCGTGGCTCAGGCTCTGGGGGTGCAGCTGCTGCCTCTTCTGCTGCTCCTGCACGGCCAGCTGCTGGCTCTGGTCCGACGTGGACAGCTTGTTGATGAGCGGAGACACGCAGTTGGCTGGAATGATGAGACCTGCAGCACAAGACAGACGTTCAGGACACGGACCGACCACGTCCCAGACCGTGCGCGTCCTGAACGTGAACGTCCGCATCCGGGACGCGCACGCCCACGTTCAGGACGCGCACGTCCACGTTCAGGTCGCGCGCGCCCCGTTCAGCGTCGCGCGCGTCCACGTTCAGGACGCGCGCGCCCACGTTCAGGACGTCCACGTTCGTTCAGGACGCGCACGCCCACGTTCAGGACGCGCACGCCCACGTTCAGGACGCGCACGTCCACGTTCAGGACGCGCGCGTCCACGTTCAGGACGCGCGCGTCCACGTTCAGGACACGGACCGACCACGTCCCGAACGCGCGCGTCCACGTTCAGGACGCGCGCGTCCACGTTCAGGACGCGCGCGTCCACGTTCGTTCAGGACGCGCACGTCCACGTTCGTTCAGGGCCAGCGCCGCCCGCGTTCAGGGCGTCCACGTTCGTTCAGGGCGCGCGCGCCCACGTTCAGGACGCGCACGCCCACGTTCAGGACCGCGCCACGTCCACGTTCAGGACGCGCGCGTCCACGTTCAGGACGCGCGCGTCCACGTTCAGGACACGGACCGACCACGTCCCGAGCGCGCGCGTCCACGCTCAGGGCACGCGCGCGTCCCGTTCAGGGCCGCGCGCGTCCACGTCGTTCAGGGCCGCGCCACGTCCACGTTCGTTCAGGGCAGCGCACGTCCACGTTCGTTCAGGACGCGCACGTCCACGTTCGTTCAGGGCGCGCCACGTCCACGTTCGTTCAGGACGCGCACGTCCACGTTCGTTCAGGACGCGCCACGTCCACGTTCGTTCAGGACGCGCCGCCCACGTCTCAGGGCGTCCGCTCGTTCAGGGACGCGCGCGCCCACGTTCAGGGCGTCCACGTTCGTTCAGGACGCGCACGCCCACGTTCAGGGCGCGCACCGCCCACGTTCAGGACGCGCACGTCCACGTTCAGGGACGCGCGCGTCCACGTTCAGGGACGCGGCGTCCACGTTCAGGACACGGACCGACCACGTCCCGACCGCGCGCGTCCACGTTCAGGGACGCGCGCGTCCACGTTCAGGGCGCGCGCGTCCGCGTTCGTTCAGGGCAGCGCCGCGTCCCGTCGTTCAGGGCAGCGCCGCGTCCGCGTTCGTTCAGGGCGGCGCGCGTCCACGTTCGTTCAGGACCGCGCCACGTCCACGTTCGTTCAGGACGCGCACGTCCACGTTCGTTCAGGACGCGCACGTCCACGTTCGTTCAGGACGCGCACGTCCACGTTCAGGACGCGCACGTCCACGTTCAGGACACGGACCGACCACGTCCCAGACCGTGCGCGTCCTGAACGTGGACGTCCGCGTTCGGGACGCGGACGTCCACGTTCAGGTCGCGGTCCGTCTGCGTCCCGAACGCGCACGTCCACGTCCCCGTCCTGAACGGGAGCTCGGACTCACCCACGATCCTCTGGCCGTCCTCCGTCCTGAGACGGACGATCTGGACCTTGACGTTGGTCCCGCTGACGGGAGTCAGGACCTCCTCCAGCTCGTTCCAGACGCTGAGGACGGAGCCGCACAGCACGTAGTAGGTCCTGCAGCGGAGACCCACCTCACACTGGAGCCCCACCGAGGCCTTCTTGCAGTTCCCCCGCCTGCATGAACACACGGAGGACAGAAACGGAGGACATGCAGGGTCAGACACGTCTAAACGTCTCTTAAATGTAACCTCAGACCTCATGGAGCAGATTCTGAGGCTACGATCAGAAGAGAAGACGCAAAAGTGGCGTCTCGTCTTCATCTTTTTATCCGCGTTCACACGAGCGTCGTCATGGAGACATCTGCGTGCATACGAGGACGCAAGTGTGTCCGCCATGTTCGTGCGCATGCGTACAATCGTTCGTCTCCGTTCACTTCAAAATCAGAACTGTGGCTGCGAGGAGGAACTTTGTGTGGACAGATGAGGACGTAGAACGACAGTGACAAGCTCGCAGCGTGGAGCTCCGCTGGGCTTACGCAGACCCACACTGTTGTTTTCCTGTATTGTGTGACATCACGCGCAGCCACGTGAGCACGGCGTCAGTAGTTCTGTGGGTCCTCCATCATTTCTGCGTTTTGGACCGTGCAGACGAGGACGCCTCAGGAATTCCACTTTGGAACGAGTCTTCAGAGTTTTGCGTCTTTAACCCAGAATAACGCCGTTTCCGTGTGAACGAAAAGCACCAACGATGAAATATTTAGCCGTTTTTACCCGCAATCGTCCTCGTGTGAACGACCCCTAAAGCCCA